>JAQZBX010057315.1:0-17991 GCA_029593785.1 Cabassous unicinctus
TAAAGTGCTTTTAACTTTGCTATATGTTTGAAAATATTCATTACAAAATGAAAAGAATGTTAATGTAATTAAAATAATCTTACTAATCTTTTCTTTGTTCTTACAACTTTTCTTTTTCTTTATTATTCACTGGTGTGATACATACACAAAGTTCAAAAAATAAAAATATTCACTGTTGCATCTGGCCATTGTCCTATACAATTCATGTAATAACATTATTATTACTGAAAATATTTTTATCATAAGGATGTATGGTTAAAAGTTATTCCCCCTCAGTACCAAGTCATGAGATATGCCACTGCAGTATGCAACCTGGATCTACTCAGGATGGACTGAGTTCTTATCCTAAGGGAAAGACTGTAATGAAGGAAGAGTCAAGGCCATGCAGGGCTTCTTGCTGTACTCCACAGCAGGCCTCTGCAAGGACATTGGAATCTTTTACTTGGGCAGCAGAAAGAAACCCAGGAAGTTGGATCAGGGTAAGAATGGGTAATTGTGATGTCCCATGGTATCCTGGAGAAGGGCCCCAAAACATGATTTTATGACTGATTTAGTGATTCCAATTTTGTCTCCATTTTTGGGTAGTCAGGAATGTAGGGTTAAAACTTCAGAAGTACCTTTATATTTTCTATGTAAATTGAAAACAATTATAAACAACATTAATGTTTTGTTGCCATTTAAAAATCATTTTAACAACTCTTCCTCATCTCCCTAATTTGAATTATAATGAATTAAACACTCAAGGCAGAGGTCCACTGGGATCTCCCTTTCTATTTGTTTTAATTTTTGTTTCCGATTTCCTGATTTTGGGAAAAACACAGGGGTACTTAACTTCTCCATTGCCTCAATGGTTTCACTTCCACATCAGAGTTTTGGCATATGGAAATGAAACTCCACTGTCTCAGACTCCCACCTCGTCAATGGTTTACTATGCAATGCCAACTTCAAATGCATAGGTCTGTTTGAGATAGTGGTCCGAGTGGCAGGGCTGCTCTCATCACAGCATGGACCTGCTGCAGGGCCCCAATAAAAACTGAAAGCCACCCAGTTACCTGGCAAAAGATAGGGTTAGGGTTAAGGTCAATGTTCAATTTAATGTTAGCACTTGAATTAGAGTTTGATTATATTTAGGATTAGGGATTGTGTTATAGTTGGAGTAAATCAGGTTTAGAGTTAAGTTTAGGGAGTCATTAGAGTTAGATTTAAAAATAAGCTTAGGGTTTACTGTAGACATTTGGTTATTGGAATGGTGTGTTGGAGTTATTGTTCAGTTTATGGTTAGGGTTAGCTTTGCTTACAGTTAAGATTATGATAAAGGTTTGAGTTAGGGTTAGGTTTAGTCAAAAGTTTATGTTTTTGTTAGGGTTAGATTTAAGATTCTGCTTAAGGTTAGCCTGAAGTTTGGGTTAGTTTTAGGTTTAAAGTAAGGACTAGAATTAGGAGGTGGATTAGGGTTATACTTTGATTTAGTCTTAATATTATGGTTAGAGTAAGGGTTAGAGTTAGATGTGTTAGGATAACAGTTAAAGATATGTTTGATGTTATTGTTGTTGTTCATGATTAGGTTTAGGATGAGAATTAGGCTTATAATTAAAGTTAAAGTTTGGGCTAAGTTTAGCATTAAGATTATGCTTAAGGTTCTGGATAGTGTTAAGTTCAGAGTTTTGTCTAACATTTGGGATTGGTTATGGTTTGGTTCACAATAGAGTTAGGATTGGGGACAGTGTATTGTGGGGGTTAGGTTTAAGGTTAAGGATAATACTGTTTGGTTACAGTAGGGTTAAGTTAAAAATAAATTCAGCATTCACTTCAAAGGAGGGAGCTGCTAATTTGTTTTCCCACTCTTAGATTTTTTAAATTAAAAAATTTTTAAGCTTTTTAAAA
This sequence comes from Cabassous unicinctus, assembly GCA_029593785.1. Lineage (NCBI taxonomy): Eukaryota > Metazoa > Chordata > Mammalia > Cingulata > Chlamyphoridae > Cabassous > Cabassous unicinctus. The sequence continues at coordinate 1,885 of JAQZBX010057315.1, forward strand.
TTGAAGATTACCACCCATTTATTAACATTCATAAACAATAAGTGTATGGTAAAAGTTGTGAACTTACAAAACAAACATGCATATCATCATACAGGGCTCTTATACATTACCTCACCACCAACACCTTGCATTGTTGTGAAACAATTGTTACAAATTATGAAAGAGTCTTATCAAAACATTTCTAACTATAACCTTTCACTTGGAGTATTTTTCCACCAACCCACCTGGTTATTGACACCCTGTATTATTATTATATACCTGTTATCATTCATGATAGAATGTTCTCATATTTGTGGGTTAACCACAGTTGATCTTCCTCCACAGAATTCATTGTATTATACAGTCCTATGCTTTGTACAATCAACTCAAAGAGTACACTTAGTAGCTCTCATATTCATCACAGAGTTGTGCTGTTATCACCCCAGTCAGATTTAGAATGTTTTCATTACTCCAAAAGGAAAAATCCCACACCCTTATACCTCTCTAATATTGTCTTTTAGAATTGGTACAATATCTTCTTTGCCATTGCTTCAAAAATTACAATATTGCTATTTACTATAATCCATATGTTACCTTAGTTGTTATTTCCCCCATATCACCATATTCTTAAAACTTTGTAAAAGAGCATTCTTATACTATTAGCCACAATCTTCATCCACCACCAAAATCACTGTTATACAATCCCTACACTATACTCTAACTTCCTTTCAATTGAAATATTACATGCACAGACTACTCCTTTCAGCCACAATCACATAAATTGTCAGTGCTAGTTATAGTCAATGTAATGTATTACCATTATTCTATTCATTTCCACATATTTGCAATAAACCTTATTAAAAATTCTACATACATTAAGCATCAGTCCCAATTCTCAACCCATATCCTATTTCCTGATAATGTATTATGGTAGTTTGCGATTATTTAAGAATTCCAAAAAGAGAAAAGTTATGTCTGTAAACTAATCTATTCCTCTGGATGTGATACCCTTTGATTATATTAAATCCAAAATTTTAAGTTTACTTGATAAAATCAATTTAGGGCTTTAGATTTGACCACGTCATTAGGGCATGACTCAGGTTGAGTCCCTGTCCCCTTGGTGGGCTGTTACAAATGGGCACTCACTCAAGAAAACTTGAGGAGAGAGAGAACTCTGTCATGTTTGATCCTAGTGCCCCTGGGAGAGATGAGCCATTCACCTGAGAGTGTGCAGCTGAAGAGAACAGAGCAGCTGAGAAGGCCCAGAAAGAAATGAGCCTTATGCCAGAGACTGATGTAGGAAGCCCTGAGAGACCAGAGATCATCAGTGACCACATTGCTTCAACATGTGACAAATTACTTTGCTGAGAAAGCAACTTTGAGATGGACTCTTTAGGTTCTTGTAACTGTAAGCTTCTACCCCAAATAAATACCTCTTATAAAAGCCATCAGATTCCTGATATTTTGCATCAGTATTCCTTTGGCAGACTAATACAGAGTTTGGTACCAGGATTAGGGAATAGTCTGATGTAATTACTAAAAATGCTGGAATGGTTTTATAAATGGGTGAGGGGTATTTTTGGAAGAATTGTGAGATGCTTGCTAGAAAAGGGCTAGATTGCTTGGAAGAGACTATTGGTAGGAATATGGAGCCTAACAATATTCCTGATAAGGCCATAGAAGGAAATGTTGAAGCCATTATTGCAAATTGGAGAAAGGATGATCTGTGTTTTAAAGTTGCAGAGATTTTAGCAAGATTGACTCCTGAAGTTATATAGAAGGCAGTATATTAAAATAGCAAGCTTGTATATTTAACTGAACTGCTTTCCAAAGTAAACTCAGAGAACGTACCTTGGCTTCTCCTTGCAGCTTATATCAAAATACTAGACAAAAAAGGTAAGCTCAGAACAGAATTGTTTTTTGTTTTTAATAATTTTTTTTTAAAAAAATACTTAGATTACATAAATGTTACACAAAATATACAGGGATTCCCATATGACCCAACTCCCACACCTCCCACAACCTCCCACATAAACATACTTCATTAGTGTGGCACATCACCTGTAATCGATATACACATCCTGGGTCTTTGCCATTAAGCATGGACCATAGTTCACATTATAGACCACACTCTATCCCACATAGTTCTGCATGTTATATGCTGATATAAAATGGCCTATATCTGTCATTGCAATGTCACTCAGGACAATTCCCAGGTCCCAAAAAAGCTCCTGTATTACAACTATTTTTCCCTCTCCTTGCCCCAAGAGCATCCAGTGGCCACTGGCTCCACCTCAATGCTGTAATTTCTTCCATTGCTTGAATCACAATATGTCTATAATAGAACACCAGTAAGTCCACTCCAGTCCATAGCACTTCCCCCAATCCTGAGGAGTCTGGGATGGTGATGTCCACTCCACCTCCAATTGAGAAGGGGCTTATATCCCATGGAAAAGATGGATGTGATTATCCTGCCTGCAGCTGCAGACTCTTTCTATTCCCTGGGATGGCTGTTGTCCATCATCATCTCCCTGCCAGGTTTCCTGGGCGAGTCCATTGAGCTGTAGAGTAGGAATTGCAGCTTCACTGATATTCCAGGTCCAGCTGGCACATGGACAGCCCAAAGACTCCATTCTCTTGTTGGACACGTACAAATTCCAGTACCACATATAGGTTTGAATAGAAGGGACAGATGAAATATGTGAAGGGAAGACATATTTGAGTCCAACTCTGTCACTCTCAGGAGCACAAATTCCAAAGTAGGGCCCATTCACAAGGCACCAAACTCTGGAGCTATCTGCCCTGACATAGGACCTGGGTGTCTGCAGAACCATCAGGAGTCCCTCTATTTGGGGTGATATCCACTTTTGAACTCTATGAGGTCCTACTGAGATGTGCGTAAGCGTTACTTTTGGGATGACCTCCCAACTCACTTTGAAGTCTCTTAGCCATATGAACTCATTTGTCTTTACCTTTTCCCCCTTTTATTCGAAGTCTTTTTTCAGTTGTATTGCCAGTTGGCACTTGGTAGTCATCCCTTGGTGCCAGGGAGGCTCATTCCCAGGAGTCATGTCCCACACTGGGAGGAAGGTAATGCATGCATATGCTGAGTTTGGCTTAGAGAGAGGCCACATTTGAGCAACAAGGGGTCTCTCAGGAGGCAACCCTTAGGCTTCCCATACCAATAGGCTAAGTTTCAATTTCAAGAGCAAAAACTAATAAGTCTAGTCATCAATAACAAGGGCCCATCAGTGGCTCATCCTCCTTTGACAGACACTGCCCCTGCACTTGGGGGACTGTTGCTGCTGCTTATAGAATGTGGCAGAGTTCTCCAGGATGGGAATTCTGTATTCTCTCATTTATTGAGTGATTCTTCACCCATTGTGACAATGCCCCTGAATATTTGAACAATTTTATATAAGTTATATGCAGGTTCAGGTGAAATTCCTACCATGCACTCCCCCAAACCTGACACTCCCCACTGAAGATCCTCTTACACCCAAATTGTAACCCTTCTGTGATCCAAAGCTTCTTTAAAGATGAAACCATGACAATAGCCAAATACCATTAAAAGGAAAATGAAATAATAATGATAAGTTTAAATGTGAAAGATAAAATACATGAAAACTTAAAATAATTAAATTAAATTAAAAGATTTGGATATTTTAAAAATGGAAAATGTTTTTAAAAATTGAAAAATAATTTTTGTAAAACATTTTACCTTTTATCACTGCAATATCTGGTGTGCAGTCTGTACCATGGCAGATTCCCCCTCTCATTCCCCAGTGTCTCACTATTTTTCATTTTGTTTTCAAAGAGTTTTAGGTCATAGCAAGTCACACACAGAATACAAGAGTCTCACATATACCCAACCCCCTTCCCCTTTCCTCACCCCATATAATACCTTTTTATATGTGGATGGTAGTATTATTATAACTGATATACAAATAGTGAAACATAGCTCCTAAACATTGTCAATGATTTACACTATGGTTTACATTTTAGACAGCACACTTTTATAAATTTTGATGATATTTAACATGTCCTGTGTCTCTCACTGTAAGGTAATGAAGAACTATTCCACTGACCACCAAATATCCCCTGTTTGGTCTATTCTGTTCTGCCCTCCCCATCCCCCCAGGGTCCACAACGACCCCCTGGCTTGACTCATTGGATGACAAGACTCATAGTTGAATGTAACAAGAAGTCTTAATACACTGGTTTGTCATCCCCTATTAGGAACTGCCCCTGATCTTGAGAGAACCCCCCCCGTCTATTTCTGAATGAATCAGTCCTCCAAAGATGGGAGTCCAACTCCTTCCCGCTCATTATGTGGGTCTCCACCCACTGATACAACACATTACAAGAGAATGATCGCTCACACATTCCCTAGAAGCCTGCTCTAGGTGCACCCTGTCCCAAATGCCCTCCCACCCAACACCTAAACCAGTGACCCTTCCTTGTCATATTGCCATAAGAGCATTCCCACCTCTGTACTTTTAACCTCATACCCACAAATCCCCAGTGTCCACCTGGTCCCTCTCCCAATTTTCCCCAGTACCCTGGAGCTTCTAATCCACCCTTCCCAATCTACCCAACTGTCAGCCCTGCACCACCCACTCAATAATATCACTACACTCCTGTCCTATCCCTGCAATACACAACTACACTCTATAACTTTACCATAGATTATGTCTGTATGGGTAATGGCTCACAATCTTCTCTTCTGTTTCTCTTTCTTGTAAACCTATCTTTCAGACAACAGCTCTCTGAGACTGCTCAATTTCCTTAATTCTTATCAGTGAGGTCATGTACTGTTCATACTTCAGTGCCTGGCATGCTTCACTCAACATAAGGTCTTCAAGATTCATCCATGTTATCCCGTGTGTTAGCACTTTATTCCTTGTTACAGCTGAGCAATATTCCATTGTATGTGTGTATCACATTTTGTTTATCCATTCATCTGTTTATGGGCACCTGGGTTGATTCTAACTTTTGGCAATAGTGAACAATGCTGCTATGAACATTGGTGTGCATATATCTGTTGGTGTGTTTGCTTTCAATTCTTCTGGGTATATATCCATCAGTGGAATCGCTGGATCATATGGAAGATCTACAGTTAGTTTTTGAGGAACTGCCATACTGTCCTGCCATTCCACAATCCCACCAACAGTGGATGAGGGTTCCCATTCCTCCACATCCTCTCCAACACTTATAGTCTGCTGTTTTTTGATCAGCCGCCATTGTAATGGGTGTAAGATGGTATCTCATTGTAGTTTTGATTTGCATTTCCCTAATTGTTAGTGATGTTGAGCATCTTTTCATGTGCTTTTTAGTCATATGTATTTCTTCCTTGGAGAAGTGGCTTTTAGGTCACTTCTCCATTTTTAAGTGGGTTGTTTGACTTTTTATTTTTGAGGTGTAGGATTTCTTTATATATACAGGATATTAGGCTCCTATCAGATATATGGTTGCCAAATATTTTCTCCCATTGAGTAGGCTACCTTTTTATTTTCATGATAACATCCTTTGAGGTGCAAAAGTTTTCAATTTTGAGGAGATTCCATTTATCTCTTTTTTCTTTTGTTGCTCATGCTTTGGGTGTGAAGTTCATGAAATCATTTCCTATTACAAGATCCTGTAGATGCTTCCCTACATTATCTTTAATGGTCTTTATGGTCTTGGCTTTTATATTTAGATCTTTGGAACATCCTGAGTTGATTTTTGTATAAGGTGTGGGAGGGTGTTCCTCTCTCATTCATTTGGATATGGATATCCAGTTCTCCAAGCACCACTTGTTGAAGAGGCCATTGTCTCCCACTTGAGTGGGCTTGATGGCCTTGTTGAATATCAGATGACTGTATATGAGAGAGTCTATATCAGAAATCTCAATTTGGTTCCATTGGTAAGTATTTCTATCCCTGTGCCAATACCATTCAGTTTTGACCACTGCAGTTTTATAGTATGTTTTAAATTCAGGTAGTGTGATACTTCCTATTTCATTTTTCTTTTTCAATATGTTTGTAGTGATTTGGGGCCTCTTATCCTTCCAAAGAAATTTTGTAGTTAGTTTTTCCAATTCATTAAGAAATAGAGTGGTGATTTTTATTGAAATTGCATTAATTCTGTAGATTAATTTGAGTATGATAGACATCTTGATGATGTTTAGTCTTCCTAACCATGAAGAGGGAATATTCTTCCATTTATTTAAGTCTTCTTTGATTTCCTTTAGCAGCGTTGTGTAGTTTTCTGTATATAAGCCCTTTACATCTTTAGTTAAAATTATTCCTAGGTATTTGATTATTTTAGTTATTATTGTAAAGAGTATGTTTTTCTTGATTTTCTCCTCAGATTGCTTGATATTGATGTACAGAAATGCTACTTATTTTTGAACATTGATCTTATATCATTTGACTTTACTGAACTCTTTATAAGATCTAGAAGCTTTGTTGTAGATTTCTCAGGGCTTTCAATGTATAGGATTTTGTTGCCTGCAAATAATGAAATTTTACTTCTTCTTTTCAAATTTGGATGAATTCTATATCATTTTCTTGCCTCAGTGCTCGAGCAAGTACTTCTAAGGGGACGTTAAATAGGAGCAGTGATAGTGGGCATCCTTGTCTTGTTCCTGATCTCAGAGGGAAGGCTTTTAGGATTTCACCATTGAAGATGATGTTATCTTTGGGCTTTTCATATATACCCTTTATCATATTCAGAATGTTTCCTTCTATTCCTATCTTTTGCATTGTTTTTATCAGGAAAGTGTGCTGTATTTTATCGAATGCTTTTTCTGCATCTATAGAGATGATTCTGTGATTTTATTTAAAATTTTCAGTCTGTTTATGTGTTGTATTACATTGATTGATCTTCTTATGTTGAACCATCTTTGCATACCTGGGATGAAAACCACTTGGTTATGGTGTATAATTCTTTTGACATGTTGTTGAATGTGATTAGCAAGTATTTTGTTGAAGATTTTAGCATCTAGGTTCATTAGAGATATTGGTCTGTCATTTTCCTTTCTTGTGGTGTCCTTTGTTTGACTTTGGTTTAGGGTAATGTTGGGATCATACAATGAGTTAGGCAATGTTCCTTCTACTCTTATTTTTAGAAGAGCTTAAGCAGGATTGGTGTTAGCTCTTTCTGGAATGTTTGGTAGAATTCACCTGTGAAGCCATCTGGTCCTGGACTCTTCTTAGTTGGGAGGTTTTTGATGACTGAATCTATATCTTTACTTGCAGTTGGACTTTTGAGATCATCAATTTCTTCTTCATTAATGTAGCCTGCTTGTGAGTTTCTAGGAATTTGTCCATTTCCATTAAATTATCATTCTTGTTGGCATATAATTTTCCAAGTATTCTCTTATGATATTCTTTATTTCTGTGGGGTCAGTAGTGATATCCCTTTCCTCAATCTTTATTTTGTGTATTTGTATCTGCTTTCTCTTCTATTTGTTACTCTGGCTAAGGGTTTATCAATTTTATTGATCTTCATGAAGAACCAGATTTTGGTTTTGTTTATTTTTTCTAGTGCTTTCTTATTTTCTATTTCATTTAGTTCTGCTCTAATCTTTGTTATTTCCTTCTTTCTACTTCCTTTGGGGTTAGTTTGTTGTTGTTTTTCCAATTCCTTCAGGTGTGCAGTTAGGTCTTCAATTTTTAGCTCTTTCTTCTTTTTTAATATATGCATTTATGGCTTTAAATTTCCCTCTCAGTACAGCTTTGGCTGCATCCCATAGGTTTTGATATGTTGTGTTGTTATTTTCATTCATTTCAAGGCAGTTACTGATTTCTTTTGAGATTTCCTCCTTATCCCACTGTTTGCCTAAATGTGTGTTGTTTAACTTACATATCTTTGTGCCTAATCTGGATCTCTGTCCCTTAGTGATTTCCGCTTTCATTACAGTGAGGTCAGAGAAATTACTTTGTATAATCTCCATCTTTCTAAATTCATTGAGATTTTTCTGTGGCCTAGCATGTGGTCTCTCTTGTAGTATGATCCATGTGCACGCTAGAAGAATGTAAATCTTTCTGTATTTGGGTGTTGTGTTCTGTATATGTCTATTAGGTCCAGGTCCTCTAATCTATTATTCAGAGTCTTTGTTTCTTTATTGATTCTCTGTTGAGATGTTCTTTCTCATGGTGATAATGGTGTATTAAAGTCTCCTACTATAATTGTGGTGGCATTTATGTCTCCAGTTTGCTTTTCCTTTGTTTTTCTCATGTATTGTTTTTCTCATGTATTTCTCATGTATCTCATAAATGTTTATGATTGTTTTTTCTTCTTGAAAGATTACCACTTTTAGTAATGTAGTGTCCATCTTTTTCTCTTACAATAGTTTTGCATTTAAAGTTTATTTTGTCTGATACTTGTATAGCTACTCCTGCCCTTTTTTGTTTATTGTTTGCTTGTAAAATTGTTTTCCAGCCATTCACTTTCAGCATCCTTGAATTGCTGGTTCTAAGGTGGGTTTCTTGTAGACAGCATATAGATGGGTCATATTTCCTTATCCATTCTGTCAATCTTTGTCTCTTGGCTGGTGAGTTTATCCCATTAACATTCAGTCTTATTACTCACCAGGAATTCCTTACATCTGTCCTATTTTCTTTGGGTTTATGTATGTCATATGTTGTTTTTATTTCTATTTTTGTCTTTTTAGTTGTTCTTCCACTCTCCTCCAACTGTCTCTTTCCTGTTTTTTCCTTTCAACCTGTCGAACTTCCTTTAGTATGTCTTGAAAGGCAGGTTTCTTATCGGCATACTCTCTTGCTTACTGTTTATCTGTGAATGTTTTGAATTCTACATCATTTTTGAATGCCTGCTTTGCTGGATAGAGAATTTGTGGCTGGAAGTTTTTTCTTTTAGTACCCTGACTATGTTATACCACTGTCTTTTTGCCTCCATGGTTTCAGGTGTGAAATCAGCACTTAATGTTATTGAGGTTCCCTTGTATGTGATGGTTCTCTTTTCTCTTGTTGCATTGAGTATTTTCTTTTTGTCTTGAGCATTAGACATTTTGACAAGTATATGTCTTGGAAAAGACCTATTCGGGTTTATACTGTGTAGGGAGCATTGTGCTTCCTGGACAAGTACGTCCATCTCCTTCAATAGGGTTGGGAAGTTTTCAGCCTTTATTTCCTGCAACACTCCTTCTGTTCCCTTTTCCTTCTCTTCTCCCTATGGGATGCCTATAATGCATATGTTTGTGTGTTTTGTGTTGTTGGTTAAATCCCTAAGTCCCTGCTGTTTTTTTTCTATCTTTTATCTATCTTTTCAACTATCTGCTTCATTTCAGATGTACTGTCTTCCACATCACTAATTCTTTCTTCTGCATGTTCAAATCTGCTGTTATCTGATTTCACCATCTTTTCGATTTCTTGGATTGTGCCATTCATCACGATTATATCCGTTATTTGTTTATGTATTTTTACAATTTTTTCAGTATATTCTCCCAGTGTCTCCTTAATATTCTTAATCTCTTCCTTCACTTCATTAAGTTGGTCCATGATATTTGTTTGGACAGCTTTCATTAGTTGTTTGGTGTTCTGCATCTCTTCTTGGTTTTTTGTTTGCTCATTTGTCTGGTCCATGTTTTCTTGTTTCTCTGTATGGTTTGTAATTTTTGGTTGCCCTCTGGTCATCATTTTATCTTGATGGGTTTATTCAGTTGATTAGCTTCTCTCTCTTCTCTAGAGTTTTATTTAGTTTGTGGTTCTGTGTGTGTGTTAAGTTTTCTCTTTGACACTTTATTCTTCTTGTTCTATTTCCTTGCTGTTTTCTATGTTCCATTGAAGGAAAGAGATTAGGGCCAGCGAAATCAAAAGAGGTAAGAAAGGAAAAATAATAATAGTAATAATATTAAAAGTTAGAAGAGGGGCCATATAAGACTTAGTAAAATGAATATTTAACTTATGTAAGTAGTGTAGAATAATGGGGGGGGGGGAGTGGTGTACCTACAATGGAATGGGAAACCAAATAGAGAAAAATATACATAATGATTTAAAAGGCCAGAATGATGAGGAGAGAGAGAAAGAGTAAAGAAAGGGCTGAAAGGAAAAAGTTAATAAAAATAATAAAACAGAATAGATAAGATAGAAGTCAAAACCAGTAAATTTGAGGACTAATGAAAAAAGGTGGAATGTTAAGAACCACAACAGAAAGCAGTATATAGAAAGATGAAGGAAAGAAAAGAAATAGCATTGGTAGACAAAATCAATGTACACAGAAAATGGGAAATCAAGGAAGAAGAAGCACAACAAAGAAAAGACAAGCTGGCAGCACCTAATTAGAAAAAAATGTGGGAGAGAGGAAAGAGGAAAGAAAAGCAAGAAACAAACAAGCAACAAAAAAACCCAAACAAACACACAAACAAGCCATCAAACAAAGCTAAGGAAAAACAGCATTCCTTCTTGGGCCCTTGTGGAGCCTCTCAGTCTGCCTGTGTTCATCAATCATCCAGCAGGCTTCTCTCTGCAGGTTTTGAGGTGAATTTTAACGAGTAAACTAAATTAAAATTTTTTAAGTAATTTTTTTTTTTTTGGAGAAATAGGCAACCAAAATGAAGTTAGTACAAAAATAATATCTATGTTTTCGCTGTACTACGGTATCAGCTGGATGTTAGCTATCCTGGTTATTCACTACTCTTAGAGGAGCCAGGAATCAAACTAGGGACCTCATATATTCAAGGCAGAAATCTCTCCACTGAGCTAACTTACTAATTGGGTCAGTTAGCTCTTCAGAAAGCTATTTAGTCACTTTCCCCTGGGAAGGTTTTACTCCCCTGTGGCAGCAGGATTCAGCAGGTGTATGAGCAGATCCCCCCTCCCCTCTTCTGGTCAGGTTGGGTTCCCTTTTGAAATTCAAATGTGACCCTGATGACCTCACTCAAATGGTATATAAGTGTCTTCTAGACCACCCCTTCCTCTTAGGGAACCTCTAATAGGCTTGTGGAAACTTATTAAGCACTATCCACTTCCTGACTCCCTTAGGGGAGTGGAAATTCTAATAGTTTTCAGTGCAAAGCTATTAAATTGGCTGAGTCTGCCCTCTCTCAAGCCAAGCCTCTGTATTCCTGGGTGCTTAGTTAAACCATGTTTCCTTAGCAGATTCACATCTTCCCTCAGCCTGGTGCCACTTCAAGCCGGCTGGTGTGCTCCCTAAAGCTCTGGGGGGTCCAGACACCCAAGTTCACTGCACCAAAATGATTTACAAGCCTCTTCTAGATCACCCCTTCTTCTCAAGGGACTGTAAATAGCCTTGTGGAAACTTTTTAAGCACTTCCCACTGCCTGACTCCCTTAGGGGAGTTGAAATTTTGATAGTCCTCAGTGCAGAACTATAAAATTGGCTGAGTCCACCCTCTCTCAAGCCAAGCCTCTGTATTTCAGGGCAGTTAGGTAAATCCGGCTTCCTCAGCAGATTCACCTTTCCCTCAGCCTGGTGCCACATCGAGCCAGCTGCTGTGCTCTCCAAAGTTATAAGGGGTTCCAGGCAATCAAACCCACTGAAAGGAAACCCCTCTCCACCCTTTGCCAGAACTCTCCCACTCTCGGAGAATGTTCCCTTTTGCTGGGTTGCCAGCAGGAGCTGCGGCTCACTCTATCCCTTTGCCCTGAGTGTGAGGCTTAGCCGTCCACATCTCCTTCAGCTAAGAGAGGGACCCCACCATGTGTATAGAGCGGGTAAATTTGCCTCAGCATTTGAAAAGGATGGATGTTCCAGCCTGCTGTTCAGGGTGAGTTTTGCCACTTTCAGGCTACAGAAAATGTGGAGCACATTCTCCAAGGATTGGGGAGAGTGAGGTCACAACCCTAGTACACTGAGGGGAATGGGCCTGTTCCAAATAGATTAGGGAAAGTCAGGTGGCCACCTCACTCTTTTGAGGAGGATGGGCCTGTATGCTAGAGATTAAGGAGAATATTGCCACCACCTCACTGTACTAAGGGGTTTGAGACTGTATCCCAGATATTGGGGAAAGTGTGGTCATCACCCTAATATTTTTGGAGGGTGATGTCTGGAGCTCAGTCATCATTCAGAGGCTTCATGATGGTGGAACCATGAAAATGGCCATTGTGCAAGCCTGTGGAAAGGGTTGGCCTCCAAGAAGCCCCAAGAAGAAGAAACCATCACCTTTTTTAAAAAACATTTTTCATTTTTTTCTAAAAGATACTTAGATTACATAAAAAGTAACATAAGAAAATATAAGGATTCCCATATGCCCCACTCCCCACAACTCCCTCTTTTCCTCACATTAATAACTTTCATTAGCATAGTACATTCATTGCAATTGTTGAACACATTTTTAAGAATTGCCACAAATGATGGATAATAGTTTACATTGTAGTTTACACTTTCTCCCAATTATGCAAGTTGTGACAGGATATATAATAGCCTGTATCTGTCACTACAATGTAATTCAGGACAATTACAAGTCCTGAAAGTACCTCCATATTACACCTCTTTTTCTCTCTCCCTGCCTTCAGCATCTCCAGTGACCACTGCCTCCACATTAATTATATAATTTCTTCCATTGCTAGAATGACAATCAGTCTATAGTAGAATACCAGTAAGTCCACTCTAGTCCATACTTTATTCCCCAATCCTGAGGATTCTGGGATGGTGTTGCCAATTCCAACTCTAATTGAGAGGGAGCTTTGATCCCATACAGATGATGGATGGGACTCTCTTGCTTGCAGTTGGAGACACTCTCAGTTCCTTAGTGGTGTGGTTGTCCATCCTTATCTCCTTCTTAGCTGCCCTAGGTGAGTCCAATGAACTAGAGAGTAGGTGTTGCAACTCTGCTGAGGCTCAAGGCCCTTCTAGCACATGGACAGCCCAAAGATTCAAGTCTCTTTGGCATACACCTACCAACTCCAGCACCAACTGTAGGTTCAAATAGAAGGGACAGGAGAAGAATGTGTAGAGAAGTCACATCTGAGTTCAACTCTGTCACACTCAGGAGCACAAACTCCAAAGTAAGGCCCACTGGCATGGCAGCAAACTCTGGAGATATCTGTCATGACCATAGGACCTGGGTGTCTCTGGAGCCCTCCTGAGCCCCACTATTTGGGGTAGCATCTACTTTGGCAGTCTATGTGATCCTGCTGAGATGTGCATAAGCTTTAGTTCTGGGATGACTTCTAGACACACTTTAAAGCCTCTTAGCAATATAAACTCATTTGTCTTTACCATTTCCCCCATTTATTCAAGGTCTTTTTCCAGTTTTATTGATAGTTGTTGATTAGTAGTAACCCCTCAGCAACAGGGAGGCTCATCCCTGGAGTCAAGTCTCATGCTGGGGGTAAGGTAATGCATTTATATGCTGAGTTTGGCTTAGAGAGAGGCCACATTTTAGCAACAAGAAGGCTTTCAGGAGATAACTCTTATGAACCCTACAGCACTACGGTAAGTTGCAATTTCAAGAGCAAAGGTTTATAAGCATAAACATAAATATCAAAAGCCTATCAATGGATGACCCTTATTCACTACTCATTGCTCCTTTACATGGGGGATTGTTGCTGATCCATTAGAGAATGTGGCAGATCTCCACAGGATGGGAATTCCAAACCCTTTTGGTTATTGTGTAAATTTCTACCCACTGTGACAATGCCCTATGAACATTTTGAAAATATTTATATACTTATATATATATTTTTTCTGGTGAACTTGCTCCCATGTATCCACCATCACTGACACCCTGCACTGATGATCTACCCTGCCACAATTGTAACCCTTCTGTGGTTCAAAAGTTCTTCAAAAAGGAAGCCAAGAGGCCATGTTAAATTTCATCAAAAATTTATAAAACTGTATGATCTAAACTGTAAACCACAATGTAAACCATTGACCATGGTTAGTAGCTATATTTCAATATTTGTACATCAGTTGTAACAAATGTACTATCCACAATTAAAAAGGTTATTAATAGGGAAGGGGAAAAAGTGGGAGGTTGTTGAATATATGGAAGTCCCCTATATTCTGTATGTAACTTTACTGTGACCTAAAACTTCTTTAAAACAAAATTTAAAAAGTAAGACACTGGGGAAGAAATGGAAGAAAATGACACTGTACAAACAGGATAACAGATATTACAGTGGTGATGAAAGGCAAAATGTCAAAAAAAAGTTTATTAAAATATTTTTCATTTTTTTAGTTTAGTACCTCAATTTTTTACTTTATTTTAGTTTTAGCTTTTCTAAATTATAATACATTTTATTCTTTATGTTTAAACCTCTCTTTATTATTTCATTTTCCTATTAAAAGAATTTGAAAATATTCGTGGCTTCATTTTTGAAGAAGTTTTGGATCACAGAAGGGTTACAACTGTGGCAGGAGAGGATCAATGGTGAGGGGTGTCAGCGATGGGGGATACATGGGAGGAATTTCACCGGGATATAAATATAAGGTATATAAATATGTTCAAATGTTCATGGGGCATTGCCACTGTGGGTATAGATTCACACAACAATAATCTTTCTATTACTGAATTCCAATCCTGGGGAGCTCTGCCACATTCTTTAATGGAACAGCAAATCCATAGTTTCTCCAGAAGCCAGTTTTTTGAGTAACAGCAAAATAGTTGTCACTGGGAACTTTCTCACTATAAACAATCTTTTGGTAATACTGGCTGAAGATGATTGGGAAATATATTTGCTGACCCAGAACTGTATTTGCATGACATCACTGGAGGAATTCTGTAGTGAAAATGAGGTCAACATCACAGAAGAAGAGTAAGGATTCATTATTAAACAGGGAAGATCCTACTTCAAGGGCTAGCACTCTGGAAAATTCTCCAGGCACAGACAATATCTGCATATCAGCTTTATGATACTTAATGTGATAATCTCTCATTAGTTCAACTTGCTTAGCCTTGTCAGGGTTGGAGTCATAATTGAAAAGCAGAACAACAAACTTGACATTCTGATTCGGGATAAGACATGGCTTTTCAGTTTCCCATGAATCTCACAAACATTAAAATGTCCAGAGAGAGGAATCATTGTATACATCTTTTTATCTTTGTGTTCTTTGTGCTCATTTTTGACCCAGGGAGCTTAAATGAAACAAGCTTCTTCAGGGAATTCAAGACAAAGGATAAGGATCCAGATTCCTGTTTAATTTTTTTGGCCATTTCCTTGGGATCCAGTTCCTGGTGCTCCATAAACTGGATCTTGCTGAAGGTCTGTTGTAGATATGCATGCCTCCACACTGGAACAGTCATTTTGCTTTTGTGCTTTTTATAAAGGATCAGCAGGTCCAGGATGTATTCAGCCCCATACATGGGGTTAACATGCTGATAGCCTTACTGTATAGTCTTAAAATCAATGATGCACCCTCTGGCCATGGCATTGGCATTGATCATTTCCATGACCTGCATGACAACATCATCTGCTTCTCACTGGGCAGAGTCCATCCCTCTTCAAGGTGGCTGACCATTAGCAGCTGAATACAAATATTCTCCAGTAAGAAACTCCCATTCCAAAATCTCTTCTCATTGGCAGGGCTGAAACCTCATAAAAGAAGGAGGAATTCCCAGCTGCAGATCTTTATGAATCTCGGTATTACTGCATTTGCTCATCAGGACAATTTCTCGGTGGAGCTGTATTGTGCAATGATGAAGTTCAGCTATCTTGCAACTAAGCATATAGCTGTGAAGTTGGTACTTGTAGGGTGGTTTTTTTGGGGGGTGTAATTTGATGGCTCAATGAATTTTACTGTTATGGAGACCTCTAATGTAACCTTTTTTTGTTCTGTTTATAATTCTTATAAAAAAGCTGTTGCATCTGCAGGCAGAAAGTCCTATATCTAAATCCCAATCTCTGCCCTTTACTCTCTGGCTGCTCTTCATGAAGTCACTTAAGCTCTCCAGGCATTACCTTATTTTTTTCTTCATAGATAAAGAAGCAATCAGGGTAGCTCTCATAAGACAAGACACACTGCACTCGTGCAAACCTCTGGATGCATCTTCCCACCTCCATGTCCTCATGGGTGGTGTACATTTCTCAGACATTTTCCAATGTATGGCACTGTCCTCTGAAGCACCTCCTGGCTCATGATCACGCCGCCCCCCATCCCCCACCCTATGCAGAAGTTCTCACCAGGCTCGAGCGCCAGATTCCCCATTTCTTCTGTGATG
>JAQZBX010057316.1:0-17994 GCA_029593785.1 Cabassous unicinctus
GGGGCCTCTCATATGGTAAACGGGTGCGCTATCCATTGCGCCACACCTGCTTCCTGCCATGAGGTTGCTGCATCAGCCCACCGCACCGCTCAGGCCAGCATGCCCTCATAAGGAGGCCTCGGGACGCGAACCCGGGCCTCCCATATGGTAAATGGGGGCTCTATCCACTGAGCCACACCCGCTTCCCGTTTTTGACAGTTTAACAGAGTTTTGTGGAGTTAAAAGATATAATGATAATCCCCTATATTTTTGATGTAACATTTATGTAACCTAAAGCTTCTTTTAAAATTAAAAAAAAAAAAAGTAAAAAAAAAAAAAAAAAGTATAATAATATTGGCTGGTTGTTCCTAAATATGCTGGATATAGTTATAAAAGAAAGGGAAAAATGAAAGCCTTCAAAATTTCAACTTAAGTGCTGAATAAAGGATGTGAAAGTTTCTATGTGTGCCCTGGAAGAAAATTTTGTTTGGTGTAGCCACAGACTGGAGATCTCTGAAAACCAGACCCAGAGTCTCATTGTGCAAGTGGCAGAATTACAAAGGAAACTAAATTCTCAACCTGGTAGGCTGTCTGCTGTTAAAGTGAGGGCATTGATTAGAAAGGAATGGGATGCTGAAAATTGGCATAGGGACATATGGGTTGATAATGATGGCAGTGGGGACATTGAAACCCTAGAATCTACCGAGTCTTTGCCAGATAAACCTGTAATAGTCTGCCCTGAGTTAACAGCCACATGACCTCCAGCCTGCCATAAGGAAACAGCTTCCCAACCTCCAGTCTGCCCTAAGGAGGCTGCATCCAATCTCTACATGAAGAGATTAATCATGTTTCACCCAATGAAACTGCAATAGAATGCTCTGAGGTAATTGATTGCAAGAAAATCCTTCTTGATACCCACTCCCTCCACCCCTCTTTTCTTCTAGACCTATACGAAGTCCCAACAGGCCCCAAAAGGCGAAGTACAAAGTGTTACCCATAAGAAAGTACATTATACTCCAAAAGAACTGCATGAGTTTTCCAAATTACATAGACAGAAATCAGGGGGATATGTGTAGGAATGGATATTAACAGTGTGGGATAATGGTGAAAGGAATATAAAGTTGGATCAGAGTGAATTTATTGATATGGGCCCACTAAGCAGAGATTCTGCATTCAATGTTGTAGCTTAAGGCATTAGAAAGGTCTCTAACAGTTTGCTTGGGTGGCTGGCTAAAACATGGACCAAAAGATGGCTGACGTTATCTGAGGTTGAAATGCCAGAACTGCCCTCGTATAATGTAGAAGAGGGGATCCAACAGCTTAGAGTTTGGAATGCTAGAGTGGATGTATCATGTAAGGCCTGCTCAACCACCCCAGGAATGTCCAGAGTACACACCTTTCAGCAGGAATGTGAGGAATAAATTTGTAAGACTAACTCCATCTTCCCTGTAGAGCTCTGTGGTTGCTCTTCTCTGTAGGTCAGGTGTTACCTTGGGAACTGCTGTCACCAAACTGGGATCCTTAAACACAATAAGAATGATCAGCAACCTCATTGGCAGAAGCCAAGTGGCAGCACTTAATCACCAAAGACAAGGTGACCATGGCTACCACAATGTACAGCAGACTCAAAGCAGTAATCAAAATAGTCTGAGTCACAGAGACCTTTGGCATGAGCTAATAGATCACTGGGTTCCTAGAAGTAAAATAGATGATCAGTCTACTAAAGTCCTACTTTATCTATATAAACAGAAAAGTTCTAGGTCAAGTGAATGAAATTCTAACTTGAATTAGAGAAACAGAGAGTAACAGTGCCTTACTCAATTCCCAGACCTGAGATAGTTTACAGACGCAGAGCCCCTTGAATGAAGGGAAGGCCAGGTACCCTTGGGGAAGGACTCTGTTACACTGCCAAAAATCTTTACTGTTACTCTTCCTCCCAGCTTTCCCCCAAAAGACTATATGCCTTTTACCAGGGTAACTGTGCATTGGGGAAAAGGAAATGATCAGACATTTCGGGGATTATTAGACACTGGCTCAGAAATGACATTAATTCCAGGAGACTGAAAACGTCACTGTGGTCCTCCAGTCAAAGTAGAAGCTTATAGAGTTCAGGTGATTGATGGAGTTTTAGTTCAGGTCCAACTCACACTGGGTCCAATGGGTCCCTGGACCCATTTTGTGGTTATTTCCCTGGTTCCAGAGTACATAACTGGCATAGTCATGATTAGCAACTGGCAGAATCCCCACACTGGTTCCCTGACTTGTGGAGGGAGGGCTAATATGGTAGGAGAGGCCAAGTAGAAGCCACAACAACTGCCCCTCACTTAGCAAAATAGTAAATGAAAAGCAATTCTAGGTTCCTGGAGGGATTGCAGAGAGCAGTGCCACCATCAAGGACTTGAAGGATGCAGCGGTGGTGATTCCCACCGTTTCTCTATTCAACTTTCTTATTTGGCCTGTGCAGAAAACAGATGGATCTTGGAGGATGACAGTGGGTTTTCATAAACTTAACCAGATGGGGACTCCAATTGCAGTTGCATTGCTTGAACAAATCAACACATTCCCTGGTACCTGATATGCAGCTATTGATATGACAAATTCTTTTTTCTCAATTACTGCTAGTAAGGACCACCAGAAACAGTTTGCTTTCACTTGCAAGGCCAGCAGTATACCTTCACTGTCCTACTTCAGGGGTAAATCAACTCTCCAGCCCTATGTCATAATAATGTCCGCAGGGACCTTGTTCATCTCTCCCTCCCACAAAACATCACACCGGTCCATTATATTGATGACATCCTGCTGACTGGATCTAGTGAGCAAGAAGTAGCAACTACTCTAAAATTATTGGAAGGGCATTTGCATGTCAGAGGATGGGAGATAAATCCAAAAATACAGGGGCTTTCCACCTTACTGAAATATCTAGGTGTCCAGTGGTATGGGGCATGTTGAGATATCCCTTCTCAATTGAAGTATAAGCTGTTGCATCTGGCCCCTCCTATGATAAAAAAAAGAGGAACAATGCCTACTTGGTCTCTTTGGATTTTGGAGACAACGCTTTCCTCATGTGGGTGTGCTACTCTAACCATTTACCGAGTTACCAGAAAAGCTGCTAGTTTTGAGTGGGGATTGGAACAAGAGGAGGCTCTGTGACAAGTCCAGGCTGCTGTGCAAGCTGCATTGCCACTTGGGCCATATGATCCAGCAGATCCAGTGGTGCTGGAAGTGTCAGTGGCAAATAGAGATGCCATCTGGAGCTGCTGGCAGGCCCCTATAGGAGAATCACAATATAGACTCTTAGGATTTTGGAGCAAATCCCTACCATTCTCTGCAAATATGCACATCTCCTTTTGAGAAACAGCTTTTGGTCTGCTACTGGGCCTTGGTAGAAACTAAATGCTTAGCCATGGGCCACCAAGTTACCATGAGACCTGAGTAGCCTATCATGAGCAGGGTGTTGCCTGACCTGCCAAACCATAAAATTGGGCATGACAGCACTCCATCATCAAATGAAAGTGGTATATATGAGATAGGGCTTGAGCAGGTCCTGAAGTTATGGGTTTGCCTTTCCTGCATGCAATGCTTCTGCCAGAACTACCATCTGTGAACCTACAGATGGTATTCCACATAGCATTGCTTTTGATCAAGGAACCACTTCACAGCCAATGATATGTGAGAATGGGCACATGCTCATGGAATTCATTGGTCTTACCATATTCCCCATCATCCTGAAGCAGCTGGATTAACAGAACAGTGAGATGGTCTTTTGAAGATTCAGTTATGGCACCAACTATGTGGCAATACCTTGCAGGGCTGGGGCAATGTTCTCCAGGAGGCTGTGTATGCTCTAAATCAGTGTCTACTCTATGGTGGTGTTTCCCCCATAGCCAGGATTCATGAGTCCAGGAATCAAAGGGTAGAGATGGGTGAGTCACCACTCACTATTACCCCTACTGATTCACTAGAAAAGTTTTTACTTCCTGTTCCTGCAACCTTAAGCTCTCCTGGCCTACAGGTCTTAGTTTCAAAAGGAGGAGTGATTACACCAGGAGACACAAGAACGATTTCATTGAACTGGAAGTTAAAAAATGCCACCTAACCACTTTGGGCTCCTCATGCCTCTGTATCAACAGGCAAAAAATGTAATTACTGTACTGGCTGGGTGATTGATCCTGATTATCAAGGGAAATAGGACTGAAACTACATAATGGAGATGAAGAGTTTGCCTGAAATACAGGACATCCCCTAGGGTGTCTCTAAGTACTACCATGCCCTGTGATTAAAGTCAATGGAAAACTGCAACAACCCAATCCAGGCAGGATTACCAATGGTCCAGAAACTTCAGGAATGAAGGTTTGGGTACTCCCTCCCTGCCCTGAGGCAAAGAACCAAGGCCAGCTGAGGCGCTTGCTAAAGGTAAAGGGAACATGGAATGGGTAGTAGAAGAAGGTAGTGATAAATACCAACTACCACCATGTGACCAATTACAGAAATGGTCATGAATATTTCTTCCTTGTTTTGTTATGAGTATATCAGTATATGTATATAAAACAAATATCTTTGTTTTCTTCCTTATCTTATCCCCTTATCATATGACATAAGTTGTATCCATTTCATGTTGTAATATTTAAATATAGGATATCAAGTTTAAGAGTGAATATTACCCAATGATTTGTACCCTATTCTGGAGAGATTTAGTGTGTTTCCAGTTGTACACAGCACAATTGAGTATTGTTAGGTAAAAAATATGTCTGTTATTGTTTTATTTAGAGATAAAGTATGGTTTAAGGTGATGTGTATGGTTACCAAGCTGACAAAGGGTGGACTGCAATGTTTTGGTTCATGTGTCAATTTGGCCAGGTAATGGTGACCAGTTGTTTGGTCAAGCAAGCACTGGCCTAATTGTTACTGTGAGGACATTGTGTGGACTTAAATCATCAGTAGGTTGATTGCATCTACGGCTGATTACATCTACAATCAACTGAGGAGATTGCCTTTAGCAATGAGAGACATCTCATCCAATCAGTTGAAGGCCTTAAAAGGAGAAGTGGTTATTTCAGCAGTCAGAAGAGAGAATTTTCATCTCTACTTTAGCTAGACACCTCCTGGGGAATTCATCAAAGATCTTCATTGGAGTTCCTGGCTTGCAGTCTGCCCTACAGAATTTGGACTTGTGCATCCTCACAGCCACGTGAGAAAATTTTATAAAATTTCATAATATTTATAGGTATCTACTGTCAGTTCTATTTCCCTAGAGAACCTTGACTAATACAGCTGGGAAATTTTCTTTTCAAGTATACCTTTTTAACCTTGTTTAAATTAAAACCTCCCCATCATGACTATTGTAGTTTCAAGCTACTTTTTAGTTTAAAACATATATTTTTAAAGAAAGCATATGAGAAACCCATTTCAAACTGAGTCTTTTATGTGCCCAGTGCTTGCTTTTTTCCTTGAAAAATGGACAATCATATTTTCAATGTTCCTATTGCTTGCAGTATAGACAGCTACTGCCCTTTATGTTTTTTCACTTGGAGTTACCTCTATTTTTTGTATTGATTGTCATTAAAAGTGACAACTGGGGACTCTAATAATATTTATTCCACCCTTTTGGAGTTGCTGTAATTGCAAAGCTATGATTTTTTCAAATTTTTTTATTCTAATCCAGAGATTTTTTTAAAATGTAAGCTAATTTTAAAAGTTTATATAAAGTTTATGTTTTTGTATCAACTCCCCAAGATTAAATTTAAGTCTGTTGATAAATAATGAGGACAGTATCCCTTCAAACACATCAGCAAAAGATGAAAGATCTGAATAAGCTCATAGGTTTGAGATAATCGCTTCTTTTAATCCTAGAGGAAATCATCCTTTTCGTTTGTTTACAATTGGATTATTGACCAAAAAGACAGAAAACTACAAGTGTTGGAGAGGATGTGGAGAGATAGGAACACTTATTCACTGTTGGTGGTAATGAAGAATGGTACAGCCACTGTGGAGGACTGTATGGCAGTTCCTAAGGAAGTTGAATAGACTTGCCACGTGACCCAGCAATACTACTACTAGTTATATACCCAGAAGAACTGAGAACAGTGACACGAACAGACATCTGCACATCGATGTTCATAAAGGTACATTCACAATTGCCAAAAGATGGAAACAACCCAGGTGTCCATTAACCTATGAATGGATAAACAAACGGTGGTGTATACACATGATGGAATATTATACAGATGTAATAAGGAATGAAGTCATGAAGCATATGACAATATGGATGAACCTGGAAGACATTATGCTGAGTGAAGCAAGCCAGACACAAAAAGACAAATACTGTATGATTGTGCTATTATGAACTAAATATATTATATAAACTCATGGAGTTAATAATTAGAATATAGGTCACTAGAAAATAGAGTGAGGGTAGAGAATGGAAAGCTGAGGGTTAATCTGTGTGGAATTTGCAAAAAAAAAAAAAGGTTGTGTGTTAATCTTTGGAAATGAATTGAAATGGTGAAAGCACATCATATGTTTGTAACTAGCAGAGCTATTATATGGGTATGACAGTGGTTGAAAGGGAAAGTCTATTCATGTATATTACTAGAAGGAAAGCTTAAAAATGTAACATGGGACTGTAAAACATAGTGAAACCTCATGTGAAATACAAATGTGATAATATTCATAAATAAGAGTGTTTTTATAAAAAATAAATACAAATAAACTACAGAGACAAAAACAGAATAGCAACTATGTACGGCAGGGGAAGCATAGGGAGATTGAGAGGTGATGAGGTTTTTTGGTTTGTCTTTTTTTTTATATTATTATTATTATTGGAATAATGAAAATGCTCTAATAATGATTGAAGTGATGAATGCACAGCTACGTGATTATACCAAATACCATTGATTGTAAAATTTGGATGGAAAAAAAGGAAGGGAAAAAAAAGAAAACCAGAAGAAAATCCTAAATGTCCTTAACCAGAAGACACCCAAAGACCAGAACCTCAACCAAAAGAAGGAAGGTTTGAAAACAAGAGTACTCACCAACAGAAACCCCAGGGCCACTGGGGAGACAACACAACACAAGGGGCTCTAGGAGGTACCATGTTTGAATTCACCTGAGGTTCCACAGGGGAGTTCCAGGAAAATGGCATCAATATAGGTAGGCATTGCCCAGCTCTTTCACAAAGAATGACAAAGAGGGACAAAATCCTACCCACATGAGCTGTTATGGAAATCCACAGAGCAGGAGGCTTCAGGGAATCAATCTGGAGGGAGCTGGACAAACAGATAAAAAGCCCAAGGGAAAACCAGAACACAGACAACTGCAAGGATACAAAATAAGAGGAACCAAGCATCAAAAATTAATCTTATAACACACAAAGCAAAAACAAAATAAAACCCGAGTAGAAAGAGAAGCTAACCAACCAAATAAGCCCATCAAGATAAACAGATGCCCAGACACCAACAAAAAATTATAAGCCATACTAAGAAACAGGAATACATGGCCCAGTCTAATGAACAAACTAAAAAACAGATGCAAAATATGGAACAACTAATCAAGGACATCCAAACAAGTATCATGAATCAACTTAATGAAATGAAGGAAGAGATAAAGGATATTAAGAAGACACTGGGGGGACATACTGAAGAAACTGTAAACATACATCAAAAAGATAACAGACCTAATGGTGATGAATGGCACAATGCAAGAAATCAAAAATACACTGGAAGCACATAACAGTAGATTTGAACAGAGGAAAGAATCAATGATATGGAAGACAGTACAGCTGAAATCAGACAGATAATAGAACAGATAGATAAAAAGATAGAAAAAATTCAGCAGGGACTTAGGGATTTGAATGACAACCCCAAACACACAAACATACACAGTACAGGCATCCAGAGGAAGAAGAGAAGGGAAAGGGGCAGAAGGAGTACTGGAGGAAATAATGGCTGAAAATTTCCCAACTCTATTGAAGGACATGGACGGACATGTCCAGGAAGCGCAGTGCACCCCAAACAGTATAAATCCTAACAGGCCTACCCCAAGACATGTACTTGTCAAATTGTCCAACGCTCAAGACAAAGAGAGAATACTGAAAGCAGCAAAAAAAAATAGAGATCCATCACATACAAGGGAAGCTCGGAAAGATTAAGTACTAATTTCTCATCTAAAAACCATGGAGGCAAGAAGGCAGTGGTATGACACAGTTAAGGTGCTGTAGCCATTTGGCAGTTTGATGTAATTATGAATTCCAAAAATATATATTGGATTATGTTTGTAAACTGGTATGCTAATGTGGGCATGATTAAGTTATGATTAGGGCGTTAACTGGGCCATGTCAGTAGGGCGTTGAGCCCCACCCCTTGGTGGGTGGGGGAATTAAATATAAAAGGTATGGCAAGAACAGAGTTGAAGCAGTTTTTGATGTTGGAGTTTTGTGGGAGTAATTTTGATGCTGGAGTTTTGATGTTGGAGAGAAGGCACTGGGATAGAGACGAGCCATTAGCCTGAGAGTTCACAACTGGCCTTGCAGAGACAAGCAAAGCCTAGAGAGCCTAATAGTCTACAGCTGACCTTATGGAGGAACCAGAGGAGCTAAGCCCAGAGAGAAACGCAGCCCCGGGAAGAGAGGAACCCAAGAAGCCTGAACCCTGACAAAGGTCGGCAGCTGTCTTGCTCCAACACGTGGCAATGGCCTTTGGTGAGAGAAAAAACTTAAGCTTTATGGCCTGGTAAATGTGGTCTTCTACCCCAAATAAATACCCTTTATAAAGACCAACCAATCTCTGGTATTTTACATTAGCACCCCTTTGGCTGACTAATACAGGTGCTAAAAGAAAAAACTTCCAGCCAAGAATTCTCTATCCAGCAAAGCTGGCATTCAAAAATGAGGCAGAATTTAAAATATTCACATTTAAACAGAAATTAAGAGAGTTTGTCAATAAGAAACCTGCCCTTCAAGAAATACGAAAGGGGGTTCTGCAGGTTGAAAGAAAAAAAAACAGGAGAGAGAGGGTTGGAGGAGAGTGTAAGAATATCTAAAAAGATTAAAAGAGAAATAAAAACAGCCTATGGCATACATAAACCTAAAGAAAATATGGTTAATGCAAGTAATTCCTTGACAGTAATAACATTGAATGTTAATGGATTAAACTCTTCAATCAAGAGACACAGATTGGCAGAATGGATAAGTAAATATGACCCATCTACATGCTGTCTACAAGAAACTCACCTTAGACCCAGGGACACAAGGAGGCTGAAAGTGAATGGTTGGAAAACAATTTTACATGCAAACAATAATCAGAAAAGGGCAGGAGTAGCTATACTAATATCAGACAAAATAGACTTTAATACAAAACTATTGTAAAAGGCAAAGAAGGACACTATATATTAATAAAAGGGGTAATCTATCAAGAAGAAAGAACAATCATAAGCATTTATGCATCTAATCAGGGAGCCTCAAAATACATGAGGCAAACATTGGAAAAACTAAGTGGAGAAGTAGATGCCTCTACAATTATAGTGGGGGACTTTAATACACCATTATCACCATTAGATAGAACTGCTGGCTTCCATGTCAGATCTCAACAGCAAATCAATAAAGAAACAGAGACCTTGATTAATACATTAGATGATCTGGACCTAACAGGCAAATAGAGAACATTATACTCAAATACAGAGTAGAGGTGGCGGTCACTTCAGATCCTACTTCTGAACACCAGAAATGTTGACCAACAAATTACAGACTGACCTGCAAGGCAACAGCAGTGTTTATTTGGGGTTTTAGAATTGCAATTTAGGAAAAACAGAATCTGGTAGGAACCCAAATTGTGTCCCATCTTGGGGCTTTCAAGTAAGGGTTTTTAAAGAAGAAAAAGAATATTACATAAATTGTAAAGAATCATGATTGGTGGATATTTGGGGCTTTCCAAATGTCCTTCAAGTTAAACAATCTACTGATTTGTCTTGTAATTGGTTCATGGCATCCAGATGACCTCAGAAACATTGTTGCTTTCAGTTTTGCATACCTTGGCAGTTTGTGATATCTGGCTGAGATGTGCGTAAGAGTAACTTACTGAATGGCCTCCCAACTCCATTTTAAATCTCTTAGCCATAGTAATTTCATTTTGTTTTATTTCTTTTCTCATAATCACTAGGCTTTCATCTTTAGAAGATGATATAAGGAAGACGCAAGTGTTGTGCATTTTCCAAAAATTCAACTCGCTTATTTACATTAACTTCATTATTGAATAGAAATGCCTTTGTTATGAGGAAAAATAATACAAAATTATATATGTACCATGATATATAAACTGAACTCAAAAACACTATGCTTAGAAAAGGGACTAAAAGGAAATAAACTATCACTGTATAGTGAGCTTAGAGATGGTTTGTATTGTTTGGTTTTTTATGGCTTTGAGCATATGTACTTTCTTATAATGTTCTGTATTTTTTTATTTTTTTAAATAAAACAATGGAACTTCATATTCCACAGGGATTCAGTGCCAAGTCAGCACATAATGCAGAATTTATGTATATGCAAAATTATCTTGAACAGTCCCTTAAATTGGGCTGTCTCTAAGAAAGTCCAACTGTGATTCTTTTTGTTGTTGTTGTTTTTGCTCATTGTATTTGTTTTCTTTAGGAGGCACCAGAAATCAAACCCAGGACATCCCATGTGGGAGGCAGGCGCTCAACTGCTTGAGCCACATCCGCTCCCCTCAACTGTGATTTAATGAATATTCAGGGTAATTGTGCAATACAGTTAATTTTCCCTCTACCACTGGAATTGGAGCTGTTTCTCAGGTTGAGCACCAGATGAAGCAGTAGACAGGCAATGAGGTACCTAAGAAAAATCTACATGATATCTTCTTAGAATTGTACTCAATAGGGCTTATATCAGAGACACTCAGGAATCACGGTCAAATGAAGGCAAAGCAGCTTTACACCTCCCATCTCATGCCTACTCAGGGGCTCAATGAGTAGAATGTTAGGCATCCATCATTTGGATTATTTTCTCCCTCTCTTATTTTTGTGGAACTGAGCTCATATAGTTGTATTTACATAAGTTAAATGTGCATGTGATGAGGCTCCACTGTATATAGTGCTTTAATAATAGGAAAAAAATAAATCTGTATTTTGGGAAGGCACATACTCTGGAATACATAAATATATGCACACCTATTTTCATTCCTTTACTCCTGTATTTCAACAAACATAACTGAGTGGCTGCTATTTCCAGCACTGGGCTATGATGGAGATAGAAGGGAAAGATAAAAGTCACTGATGTTACCCTCATGGAGCTTAATTAACTAATCAATCAAATAAATGTAAAATCACCACTGAGATAAACAGAAGGTACATAGTATTCTGAGAATATATAATAATGATAATTGATCTATATAGAAAATGTTTTGGAAAGGCTCCCTGAAAAAATGATACTGAACAGAGATCAGAAGTGTAGTGAATGCTGTGATGTGGCCAGTATGTTGGAGCCAAATCATAGTGGCTTGTGAGAGAATAGTTAAGTTTTCAGGAATTTGAGGAGCCAGTTTTAAATACAGTCATTACTAAAAATTTAATTATGTGAATTTATAATTAAATAAATTATAGTAAAAACAAAGGTAATAAATAAATACTCAAAACTCATCTTTTCCTAATTATTTTCACTAGATTTTTACCACTATCTATGCTCTTAAGGTTATTTAAATCTATTGTATCTTAACGGTGGAAATACCATATATAGTGTGCTACTGTGCACCTCTTCCCAACTCCACATTTAGTAACCTTATATTGGTAGCCTGAAATTGGCCATGGTGGGAGTATTTCCAACAGGGAAATTGGCAAATGTTATAAGGCAGGGCTTTCTCCCACAGAGGATATTCAGTGAAACATTTACCAGCATACTACTATGCACAGCCCAAATTCCCCTTCAAGAGGGAATGAACTCTTGGCCAGCCAAAGTTCTGTCAGCAGACAATCTTTAGCTGGCAGTCTATTCAGGAATTGCTTACACACAGAAAACCGCCCTTACTCAGGGTGACCCATATCCCATGACTGATTAAAGTGGGGATATAATGCTCTGCCATTTCAGCCCAATGCAGTATATCTCTCAAAGGCCATTTTAGCTCCAATGGTCTCCATAAAGCCCACTAAGGCTTTCATCGGGACTATATCACTTCTACACTTCTCTTTCTCACCAATCATCCTTTCTCTTCCTCACTTCCACAGGTGTTATAATGAAGAGCACTCCCTAATTTAAATCCTGCACACTAAACTCCATCTCAGAGCCTGCTTCCTAGAGAACCCAACATGCAACGAGGGTTAGTAGGCTTTTATTGATCAAAGACTGGGTAGGAAGCATTCTAGGTAAGGCAAACAGTGTGTAGAAAGTCTTTATTGGAAGATGGATTAGCAAGATCAAAGAAAAAAGGAGTGACCGGAACCTAGTGAGTAGGAGGCAGCTTGATGTGAGATGATGCTGAAAAGGTAGGTTGGGGCAAGACCACACAGGACATTGTAAGCCATATTAGTGATTTGAGTTTTGTCTTAAGTGTAATAGGAAGCCACTGGAAGGCTGGGTCAGTGCATTATAAGATTTATATTGGAAAAAAAATTAGTGTGACAAAATGTGGAAAACAGAAGAGCAAGTTTGAACCTGAAAAGACTAGTTCGGAGGTTATTCTAGTGGTGGAAACAAAAGATGTTGGTAGCCTCAAGTTGGTGGTGATGGAAATGGAAAACATTTAAATGACTCAAGAAATCATTAGTAAGTAAAAATGACAAGACTCGATGATGGATTGGGGGAGAGGTTAGATGCAACCTAGCTTTTTTTTAAGGATTTATTTATTTACTTTTATCCATTTTTAAACCCCCCCCTCCCCCTGGTTTTTGCTGTCTTTGTGTCCATTCGTTGGGCAACTCTCTGTGTCCATTTCCTGCCCTCTCTTCTCACCCTTCTCCTCCTGTCTTCACTGGGATTCAATCCTCCAAACCTCCCATGTGGGAGAGAGGAATCCTACTGCCTGCGCCACCTTAGTTCCTGGTTTTTTGGTGTGTCTCATCTTGGCTCTCCCTTGTGTCACTCTCCTGTTATATCATCATCTTGCCCGGCGGCACACCCGCACCCGGGGCGCTACCTAGCTTTTTTAGTTTGCTAAACTGGATAAATGGTGTCTCCAATAAGATAAGGAAACATCAGAGAAGGATCAAGTTCAGGGTATAGCTAATGAGTTTATTTTGGACATGAAGAATTGAGTTTTCTTTGAGACAATCAAATGTGAGGTCATGGAAGACAAGGAAGAGAATGTTTCAAAATAGGGGGAGAGATCAACTACTTTAAACTTGAAGACTGAAAAATATACATGGGAGAGCAGTTTCAGGGGAGTGATGAATATAGAAGCCAGTTTGGAATGGGTTGAGAAATGAACAGGAAGAAAAAAGAGGCAATTTTCCTTCCACTTCACAAAAAATAATAGAAATGTACTTAAATTGACCTCAAAGAAAAGTGTTGTAATTCTAACTGAGCAAAACAAATATCCACTGAGAGGCCCACACTGGAACCATGTTTCACACCCAGTATGACAGTGATGTGCTATGATAGCACAGACCTCTTCTTGTGTCTCATATTGTATCTCTAATTGGAAGCAAGACTCAGTTACCAACACAATGAATATGGCTGGGACTATATGGTATGGGGCTTCTCATTACTGGTTATGATGATATGGGCCCTCACATTTCCCAAACCTGTCCAACACTACCTATTTAGACTGTAGAGCTATGTCCATTGGAGCCAATTCTCAATCAACTCAACTTACTTGGACAGACATATATCTGAGTTTATGGAGTGCAACTTGAACGAACTGATTAAACATAGTCTAAGTACCTTAAGAGAGACACTTTCTGCAGAGCAGGACCTAACTACAAAAAATGTTTCCATTGAATCGTTGGTAGAATTGGAGTTTATGATCTATAATGATGATGTGCCTCCATTCTGGAAGATCTTAAAGAAACACCACAGAGAAAGGCACAGCCTGCTCAACTTCCTGATGAAACTGCAGAAAAGCTGATGAACCAATGGAACTTTAAGTGTTAAACCACTCTATTACAAATATTATCAAATATGTAACAATGCAGGAACATGTACCTGAATGACAATAATCAATACTTTGAACCAAAAGATGCAGAAGAGTGGAATGGTATATTTTAGGAATCAGTCCAGATGTGGGGTTGTTTTTTTTCAAAGCAACCTAACTGAAACCAGGTAACAGGGTGCATTTTTCTTTGAGAGGGTCTTTATAATCATTTTCTAGAAAGTTTAGCATATCTGCACTATCATTTTTATATGAAGAACTAAGTATCTTCATGGTTTTAAAGACAGCTGTGAAATAAAATGTTTTCACCTGCAAAAAACATATATATAATATATATATACCAACTGAATGCAAGCTCTACCTAAGATGAAAGCTAATATCAGTTTATGAATGTCAATTTGCCAAATTGTCTGAGCTACAAAAGAATGGAACTAGCTCTAGAAAACACAAGTTAGCTATTACCACTGCTATTCTGACTAGAAAATCACAATTTTACAAATTACTACCAAAAGAAATTGCTGCAAAAAATCACTTGCAAAAAGTGAAGCATGAATGTCACTTTTTGATGGGCCTTACCTGGCCCACCACATTCTAAACCAATGATTACCACCAGATGTGGGCAAAAGAGTTGGGTATTTCTACACAAATTCTATAAATAAACATAATGTTATGAAACATCTTTGGTTTAAAACCCCAGTATATCTGACGGAGTATTGTATCTTTGCTCAACCTACATCCTTAGCCTTTTAAAGAGCATGCCTTCTTCTATGTTCAGCCCATAGGATGCACCTTCCTACAATGCCCTTCTCTTTATATCCCAAACTTTAACCAAGTTCAAGGTTCAGATTCTACCTACCAGTAAGTTTTTTTCGGGTTATACCCATATCACACCTTATTTGGGAAATCTTAGCATTTGTATCATTAATGTGTAATGTTGCCAATCAGGTCTTGCTCTCAAGTTGTTAAATATTTCCCACAACAGATTATAAAGCCAACCAGGCCTTGCTCTCAAATTGTTAAATATTTCCCATAACAGATTATAAAGTCTCAGGAGGAAGATACTGTGATTTTTCATTCTTTTATACATTACTAAGGCTTTTTGTGTATATTCAAATTAAGTAGAGTACTGAAAACTAAAATATAATTTATAACATTTTCAACTCCAAATCTCCTGACCCCAAATTTCCCTATGAGTAATAATAATAGCTTACATCTACCGAATGCTTACTATATGCAATTCACTGTTTTAGACACTATTAAAATACATAATCTTCCCAACAACCCTATGATGTAGATACTATTATTCCTATTTTATAGGTAAGAAAACTGATATACAGAAAGTCCAAGTAATTGGCACAAAGTCACAAATTAATAAGTGATGGAGTTGGGATTCAAACCAAGATAGACGCCAGAGCCCACATTTTTATACCAACAGAAAAATAACACTTTATTAGACCTGGTCCTATCTGTCTGGTTTTACAGATGTGCAGCACTTAGGTAGCACTGTTTCACAGCCAGAAGTAATTTAAAAGGAATTCTATTCTTTACTTCTCAAAAAGGGGATAAAAATACATAGTTCACAGCAACACTTACCCAAATTCCCTTTCTTCTCCCATGTACTGACCTCCCTTCGGCAATTCCCAGACCTCTCACTAGCAATCACCCCTGTACCCCAGGCCTCAAACAAATTTTTAAAATCGAAAAGCAGTCACTCCTATTCATTCTTTTATTAATCAAATCACCCCAGCCTCCGTGTTGCAAAGAATACTTCCTTTAGAGCAGGGGTTCTTAAATTTTTTTGTTCCACGGACCGCTTTCCCAGTCAGGTGAAAACCATGGACCCTGTATTAGTCAGGGTTCTCTCGAGAAACAGAATCAACAGGAGATATCTGTCAATAATATGAGATTTTAAAAGAGTCTCTCACGCAACCGTGGGGATGCACAAGTCCAGGCTCCACAGGCAGGCTGCAAACCAGTGGCTCCGATGAAAGCCCGACGAAGGGTCGTTGATGAGTTTCTGGGAGAAGTTGCCTGTCCAACTATGAGCTGGGAAATTCTCTCTGAATGTTGAAATCACTTCCCCTTTTAAGTCATTCAACTGATTGGATAAAAGCGCCACCCATTGATGATGTAATCTTCCTGATTGATGCAGATGTAATCAGCCATCCACACAGTAAGCTCACTGGTGATTGAAGTCCATAAATGCTCTTGTATTACAATTAGCCCAGTGCTTGTTGGAACAAACACCTGGACACAATTACTTGGCCGAGTTGACACATTAGCCTAACCATTACAGTCCACCCCTTGTCAACTCGGCAACCATACACATTACCCTAAACCATGCTTAGTCTCTAAGTAAAAACAATAACAGACAAGCATACATATATATTTCCGCCTAACAATGTTCAACTTCTCTGCGTACAACCAGAAACGCATTAATTCCCCACAGAACAGCGTGCAAGTCCTTGGGTAATATTCACTCTTAAACTTGACATCCTTAAATAATATGCCATGGAATTAATACAACTTTTCATGATAGGGGAAAAGATTGGGGAAGAAAACAAAGAAATTCGTTTTGTGTACACATACAATAATACTCATAATGAAACATGGAAGAAGGGTTCATGACTATTACAGTCCTTGTTTCTGTAACTGGTCTCGTGGTCAAAGTTCATATTTATCACTATCTTCTTCCACTACCCATTCCATGTTCCCGTTACCTTCAGCAAGCACTTCAGCTGGCCATGGTTCTTTGCCTGGTGGGGTGACCCAAACTTTCATTCCCAAAGATTCTGGGCCATTGTTAGTCCTGCTTGAATTGGTTTGTTGCAATTTTCCATTGACTTTAATCACAGGGCATGGTAGAACTAGGAGACGCCCTAGAGGATCTCCTGCATTCCAGGCAAACTCCTCTTTACCCCCATTATGTAGATGTACTCCTATTTCCCCTTGATAGTCAGGATCAATTACCCCAGTCAGTACAGTAATTCCCTTCTTTGCCTGTTGATTCCCAGGTAAGAGGAGCCCAAAGTGGCCAGGTGACAGTCTTAACTTCCAGTTCAAAGGAATCGTTGTTATGTTCCCTGGTGGCAGGACTCCTGCTTTTGGGACTAAAACCTGTAAACCAGCAGAGCTTAAGATTGCAGGGACAGGAAGCAAAAATTTTCCTAGTGGGTCACTAGGGGTAATAGTGAGTGATGCCACTCCCATTTCCACCCCTTGATTCCTGGACCCATGAATCCTGGCTATGGGAGAAACAGCACCATAGAGAGGACGCTGATTCAGAGCATACACAGCCTCCTGGAGAACATTGCCCTAGCCCTGCAAGGTATTGCCACCTAGTTGGCGCCGTAATTGAGTCTTCAAAAGGCCATTCCACTGTTCTATTAATCCAGCTGCTTCAGGGTGATGGGGAACATGGTAAGACCAGTGAATTCCGTGGGCATGTGCCCATTCCCGCACATCGCTTGCTGTGAAATGGGTTCCTTGATCAGAAGCAATGCTGTGTGGAATGCCATGGCAGTAGATAAGACATTCGGTAAGTCCACGGATGGTAGTTTTGGAAGAAGCATTGCGTGCCGGAAATGCAAACCCATAGCCAGAGTATGTGTCTATTCCAGTTAAAACAAATTGCTGCCCCTTCCATGGTGGAAGTGGCCCAATGTATTCCACCTGCCACCAGGTAGCAGGCTGGTCACCTCGAGGAATGGTGCCATATCTGGAGCTGACTGTGGGTCTCTGCTGCTGGCAGATTGGGCATTCAGCAGTGGCTGTAGCCAAGTCAGCCTTGGTGAGGGGAAGTCCATGTTGCTGAGCCCATGCATAACCTCCATCCCTACCTCCATGGCCACTTTGTTCATGAGCCCATTGGGCAAGGACAGGAGTGGCTGGGGAAAGAGGCTGAGCATTAGCCACAGAGCGGGTCATC
>JAQZBX010057317.1:0-17989 GCA_029593785.1 Cabassous unicinctus
AATCTATCTTGAAAAGTTACTCTTTTAGGCAACCAAAATTTACCCCAGTTAATTCTCTCTTCTGTCTCTTCTGTGCCTTCATCCCACCCTCCACCCACTGAATCCAGCTTATTACTATTTTAATTCAGTTTAAGACCTATTAGATTATAATCCATAAAATCACAGTTCATCATTATGATTATGCTGTTCCAGGATCCCCAAATCTCTGTTCCTCCTGGATGCTTAACATGATTTTAAAGAGACCCACGATGGGGGTAGAGAAGTAATTTAGAAGGCTAATGTAGCAGTTCAGATAAAGATGAGGGCCTAGGCCAGATCATAAGCCTATGGGTGACAAGGATGTAATTGATTCTATGGGGAAAGCAAGCAGTGGAGTTGGCGTGTGTTGGTGATTGAATGTAGACTGGGGACCAGGAGGAGATCACTTGGGTTTCTTCGTGGGGTGTTAATAATTCAAGCTGAGAATTCGGAGCTGACTGTGGGTGGGGAGTGGATGAGTTTTGCATGTGACATTCTGAGCTTTAAGTTCCTGGGAGATAGTTTAGCATGCATGTCTGCACTTGGAAGTTTGGGAGGAAGATCAAGGCTGAAAGTCCTAAGTTATCTGTACATGGAAAATGCCAGCATTTGTAGGATAGTTAAAACTGAGACTGGGTGAAATCTGGCAAGATAGAATAGAGTCTCTATAGAGAGAGCTTTGGAATAAAGATGGAAACCTGGGAGCAATCCCAAAAAAGGAAGGACAGAACACTGGGAACCTGTGACAGAGTCAGAAAGGGATGTTGTGGGAGCCAGAGCCAGCCATATCAAGAGTAGCCAAATGACCAATAAGGTAAAGACTCAAAATCGTCCACTGGTGTGAATATTCTTGCTGTCCTGATTTTGTGATAATCAGGGTAGGCTAAACATTCACTATATTAGAAGCCATGCATGGGTCCCCAGACCTAGTTTTTCTCCCTAGGTCTGGTTTTTGGAATGCTGGTGATAAACCAATCCTGATTTTTGTATGACCATCTTGTATGGGAAATGACTGTAACTCTAGGTATCGTTGGTCAACCTTAAGAGATATAACAGGGGGACAGATGTGGCTCAAATGGTTGGGCATCTGTCTCCCATATGGAGGGACCTGGGTTCGGTCCCCGGGACCTCCTGGTAAAAAGAAAAAAAGGAAAAATATAGAAGGCACATGGGTCACCAGGCCCTGTGCACTGGTGTGTTGCCAGGCCCTGTGTGTGGGTGCTCTGCCAGACCCCGCAAGCGGGTGAGCTGCCAGGCCCCGCGAGCCATGCAGCAACATGACATAACAGGAGAATGACAAGGGAGAGCCAGGATGAGACACGCCAACAAAACAGGAACTAAGGTGGCACAGGCAGTAGGATGCCTCTCTCCCACATCGGAGGTTCCGAGGATCAAATCCCAGTGAAGACAGGAGGAGAAGGATAAGAAGAGAGGGCGGGAAATGGACACAGAGTCGCCCAGCGAATGGACACAGAAATAGCAAAAACGGGGGTGGGTGGGTGGTAAAAATGGATAAAAATAAATAAGTAAATAAATAAATCCTTAAAAAAATGTATACGGTAGGAAGATACAGACTATAGTTAGTAGTAATACTTTGACGATGCTCTTTCATCATATGTTAATAAATGTTTCACAGCAATGCGGGGTGTTTGTGGGGGGGTGATGTGTGGGAGCCCTGTATGATATTATGCATGTTTATTTTGTAAGTTCATGATGTTTTCTGGACACTTATAGTTTATGTATGTTCATGTATGAATGACATACTTCAATAAATTGTTTTAAAAAATCTTAAAAAAAAAAAATCGTCCACTGGATTGAGATTTGGATTAAATAATGATCTTTGCTAGAGTGAATTTAATGGAGATGCTGCAGGCTGGAGAGTGAATGTGAGGTAGGAAGTAGAGGCAGCAAATAGAATCTCTTCCTTTTAAACCTTAGCTTGCAGGAAAGAGAAGAGAGCGAATAGGCGAACTGAAAGGGGGAGCTTTTTAAAATACATGAACAAGATCTGAAAATCTGGTAAAAGTCAAGAAAGGAACCCAGCATTTCTAAAACGCAGGATTCAAATACCTTTAGTCTCCTTTTTAAAATCCTTTGATAATACAGTTCTGCTTGTGCGATGAAACCTTATCCTTAGCCTCACAATCATAAGTCAGTATTGTTAGGACAAGAACATTGTCTCTTTAGTTCATTGCTGAATTCCTTCCCTATCTTCCCCACACCCCAGAGAAGAATCT
Organism: Cabassous unicinctus; assembly: GCA_029593785.1. NCBI lineage: Eukaryota > Metazoa > Chordata > Mammalia > Cingulata > Chlamyphoridae > Cabassous > Cabassous unicinctus. The sequence continues at coordinate 2,256 of JAQZBX010057317.1, forward strand.
GGACTTCCGAAGCATCTTAACAAATGGTTGCTGAGTGAATACAGTGGAGGCTGAAGTGTGGAAATGTAACCTCTTTGTGGGGTGGGAAACTATGAGGAAAGTCTTGCTAATTCTGACTATCACTTCCTCTGTGAAGTCTCCTTAACTGACTCCCACCTCAGGCGGAGTGGGTCACCTTCATCATTGTGCCCTCACTACCTTCTACACCATTCCTCTACTATTGACCTCATCCAACTCCTTATCGTTAGAATTTTATATAGCTGGCTTACCTCTCTAAATACCACGAGTTTTGTTGGTGGCCGAGACCATGTCTTGTTCATCGAAGGATCCCTGATCTAATACAATGCCAGGTACATATACACTTATTGAGCAAATGAACAATAACTCATTAAATAGTATTGAAGGTAATAATCTTATCAAATCTAAGATGATATTTTCATAATTCATTATTCCTTTTGACCCTAGAAGTATTAGAAATCTTGGATTTAGTTATTCGGTTAGGGTATGCAGTGTTCTGACCTGTCATCCCCCCTGCTTTGCCAGAATCCACTAAATTAACATTTATCCATAGGATAAAAATAAGCTATTGATAATATGCTATAAAGTGGAGAATAATTAATAAAAATAAATACTAACCACAGTTGAAAACAGTCATGCTTGGACACAAAATCGAGAGAAGCATGAATAGGTGATTAATGGAAGGTAAATATGTCATCCATTGCTTTAATGATTAAATTTTGCTTGAGGGTCATTTCACACACACACAAAAGAAGAATTTAAACCCTGTTTCTCCCAATCAAAGTGAAACTTGGGGAGCGGATGTAGCTCAAGTGGTTGCACACCTGCTTCCCATGTACGAGGTCCTGGGTTCAATCCCCAGGACTCCTAAAAAACAAAAAATGAAATTGGACAAACATTTATGGCGCCCCTGGAGGACATGCATTCTCTCAGGTATTGGGACTATAAAAATGGTTAATATCAGTCCTAGAGTGAGGATAACAAGCCATTTCAGCTGCATCCAAAGTGTTAGCTCCTTGAGGGCAGAAACTTTCTCTGTCGTCTCTGCATTCCTTGGCATTTAGCCGAGTGTCTGGTCCAACGAGGACACCCCAGATTTGAATCAACTAATGAATCCCTGGGGAAGAAGGCAGGGGATGCTCTAGGACTGCAGCGCATGTGTGCATCACGCGGGGGGTTCAGGTCAGCGAGAGAGGGCATGAGGCAGGTTTCTTGAAGGTGTTCGTAACTAACTGAAGTTTTAACATGTGAGCAGTCAGTCATGGGAAGGAGAGTGGGAAGAGAGTTCTTAGCAGAAGTAATATGGCAAGGAGAAGTCACAGCAGCATGCAGCAGCTTTGGCTGGCATTGCTGAGCTGGGGTAATACGAGACTAGAGAGGGAGGGTGAGACCGAGTAATGTCCACCTGGGGTGAAATGATTAGGCAAGACTTAAGTCAGTTACCTGCTTCGTTTCTTCATCTGGACAATGAAGTGTTCCATTAGCTGACCTCAAAGGCTTCCTCTACCATGTACATTCTATTTTTCTCTATTGTTCTGTTGGAAATGAAGGCAATTAGATAATCCTAGATTTCTAACCCAAACCCGGTATTTGACCTGTGCTAATTTTATAATCACACCTTTCCCTCTCTCCTTTCACTCTGCTTACTTAGTTGATATTTCAGGTACTAACACTATCTGTGCCGTAGCATGACCTGTTGGCTGATTTTAGTATTTCCGTTCCTCTAAGTAGAGTTTGGTGTATTTCCACCATGCTACCTTAGCCAGGATATCTGTAAGATGTTTGTCTTTAAATTTTTCTTTGAAAAAATATAGCCTGCCCAGGAAAAGTTGATTTTTTTTTTCTGTCCAGCAGAATTGATTTTATTTATTTATTTATTTTTATTTTTATTTATTGAAATATATCATTCATAAATGAACATACATAAACAATAAGTGTATAGTAATAGTTGTGACCTTACAAAACAAACATACATAACATCATACCGCTCATACCTCACCCTGCCACCAATACCTTGCATTGTTGTGAAACATTTTTAACTAATGATTAAAGAGCATCCTCAAAATATTACTACTAATCAAAGTATTTTCCTCCAACCCACCCTATTATTATTTTTTTAAATATCATTTATACATGAACATACATAAACAATAAATGTATGGTAAAAGTTGTGAACTTACAAAGCAAACATTCATAACATCATACAGGGGTCCCCATACCTCAGCCTTCCACCAACACCTTGCATTGTCCTGAGACATTTGTTCAAATATGAAAGAATGTTGTCAAAATCTTACTAATAATTATAGTCCTTATCTTACATTTGGTGTATTTTTCCCCCAACCCACCCTATTATTATTTTTTAAATATATTTTTATGACAAAAGTTGTAAACTTACGAAACAATCATGCACATGTGCAGAATTCCCAAACAACACCCCTCTATCAACACACCACACCGTGGTGGAACATTTGTTACAGATTATGAGATGATATCATCTGATTATTACCAGGTCCACAGTATACATTTGGCACACATTTTCCATATTCCCCCATCATCAGCACAGTACATCCTTGGCATAGATGCAAGAATATTACATTATTACTGTTAACCACACTCCATAGGTTACTCCAGTTTTATTTTCCCCATGCTTCGCCACATTCCCACCACCCTGCAATACTGATGTACACCTGCTCTAGCTCACAAAGGACACTCTTGCATCTGTACCATCAACCACTATTCTCACCCACCTCTGGGTTTACTGTGTGATTCAGTCCCTAGATTATTCACTAGCTTTCTATCAATTGGCATTTACATCCCTAGACTAATATTTTCAGCCACATCCCCATTTATAAACCAGCTGTTACTCACTATAATGTGTTACCATCAACTCTGTTCATTTCCACACTTTTACAGTAAAGCTAATTAAAGCTTCTACATACATTAAATATCAGTAGTCCATCTCAGTCCTCCTCTTATCTCCTTTAAGAATCCACCACCTACCACCAGGGGTCTTAAAGATATTTTCCTACATTTTCTTTTAGAAATTTTATGATTCTTGCTTTTATATTTAGATTTTTGATTCATTTTAAGTTAATTTTTGTATAGGGGTCCTCTTTCCTTCTTTTGCTATGGATATCAAATTTTCTCAGCACCATTTGTTGAATGGACTGTTCTGCCTGAGCTGGGTGGGTTTGACAGGCTAGTCAAAAATCACTTGACCATAGATGTGAGGTCTGTTTTTTAACCATCAATTCTGTTCCATTGGTCTATGTGTCTGTCTTTATGCCAGTGCCATGCTGTTTTTACCACTGTAGCTAGGTAATATGACTTAAAGTCCAGAGATGAGAGTCCTCCAACTTCGCTTTTCTTTTTTAAGATGTTTCTAGCTATTCAGGACCCCTTCCCCTTCCAAATAAATTTGACAATCATGTTTTCCATTTATTTGAAAAATGCTGGTGGAGTTTTTATCGGGATTGCATTGAATCTGTATATCAATTTGAGTAGAATTGACATCTTAATGATATTTAGTCTTCCAATCCATGAGCATGGAATGTTCTTCCAATTATTTAGGTCTTTTTTTATTTCTTTTAACAATGAGTTGTAGTTTTCTGAGTGCGAGTGCTTTACGTGGTTGGTTAAGTTTATTCCTGAATGTTTGTTTTTGTTTCTGTCATATTTTATTTTCACCACTCTTTTGACATTTTTAGTTACTTTTATTGATATGATCTTCATTTCTAGACTCTCTTTCAGACCTCTCTCTCCTGTCTTTTCTTTTCAGGCTGTAGCACACCCTTTAGTACTTCCTGCCAAGCAGGTCTCTTGGTTACAAACTCTCTCAGTTTCTGTTTATTTGTGAATATTCTAAACTTGCCTTCATTTTTGAAAGACAATCTTGCCAGATATAAGATTCTTGGCTGGAAGTTTTTCTCTTGCAGCATCTTAAATATATCATACCAGTGTCTTCTTGCCTCCATGGTTTCTGATGAGAGATCGGCACTTAATCTTATTGGGTATCCCTTATATGTTATGCATTGCTTTTCTCTTGCTGCTCTCAGAATTCTCTTTGTATTTGGCATTTGACATTCTGATTAGTATGTGTCTCGGAATTGGTCTATTCAGATTTTTTTGGACAGGAGTATGTCATGCTTCTTGGACATGGATATCTATGTCCTTCAATAGGGTTGGGAGATTTTCTACCATTATTTCTTCAAATACTCCTTCTGCTCCTTTTCCCTTCTCTTCTCCTTCTGGGACATCCATGACACATATGTTTGCACGTCTCTTGCTATCCTTTAGTTCCCTGAGAACTTGTTCAAGTTTTTCACATCTTTTCTTCATCTGTTCTTTTGTATGTTCACTTTCAGAGGCCATTTCTTCAAGCTCACCAATCCTTTCTTCTGCCTCCTCAAATCTGCTATTATATGATTCCAGTGTATTTTTAATTTCATTTATTGCACCTTTCACTCCCATAAGATCTGCTATTTTTCTATGTATGCTTTCAAATTCTTCGTTGTGCTCATCCAAGGAGATTTGTTTGGACTTCTGTGATTAGTTGTCTCAATTCCTTTATGTCATCTGGAGGCTTATCTTGTTCTTTTAACTGGGCCATATCTGTTTCTTGGTGTGAGTTGTGATTTTTTGTTGGTGTCTTGGCATCCAGCTTCCCCTCATGTGAGACACGGAGTTAAGATGGCCGCCACCTACCTCTTCCTTATTTGGACAGGTTCAAACTTTAGCTGTTCTTAGGATTATACTTTAGCTTGCTGAATTTACTAATCAGTAACTGAAGTTGGTGCCCAACCGTCTCTTCCTCCCCCGTTTTGGGAAGTAGAGCTTCCAATTCCAGCCATGGAACAGCTCCTGAGGCGGCTTGTGCTGCCAGTGGAGGATGGACACCGGCCTCCGTGGCGTGGAGGGCTCTACTTACAAATCTTCTCTGCAGATGGGCAGGATGTTGCAGGATGCACTTCTGATCTCCTGCAGCCCCCAAATAAGTGCTGTAGTTAGTTGTGGGTGATCACCAACTGCCCCGTAGCAGGAGCTGATTCTCGGAGCTCTTTACTCTGCCGCCATCTTGCTGGTTGTCCAGAATTGATTTTTTTTTTCAAATGGTTGGGAAATTGGTAGCCCAAACAGTAGGAAAGTTAGGTACTCTTTAAGAATGCCATGGCACTTTATTTTAGGGCTAGGCAAGGCAGCATATTTACATTAACATGCTTAGATGAAAACCCATCGTGATGTCAGGAATTGCACTTTAGGATTCTACTCTACAACTCTAGATCTGGAAACTCATCTCTCCAGGGTCAACCCAGGCAAAGCCTGGTTTTTTGCTTATTGTTATTTTTTTAAGTGTGATACATTTTATTTTATTTTTTTAAACAAATCAATTTTATTGATGCCTATTAATAAAGCATACAAATCATCCAAAGTGTACAATCAATGGTATTTGGCATAATCATATAGTTGTGCATTCATTATTTCAATCATTACTAGAGCATTTTCATCATTTCAATAATAACTACAACAATAATAAACAAAAACAGACAAACAAGAAAATTCTTCACCTCTCAATGTTTCCATGTAGCATGCTTATTTTTCGCGCCTGACGTATTTGCTTTCACATTCCAGAGCGCCTCCATTTTCCCTCTAGTGCCCCAGGTAGGAAGCACTTGATTTTCACAAAAGGCCTATTTGCATAATGTTTAAGGAGTTTTGTCTTTTCAGAGCATCTCTGCATGTTTTAACCTTTAATGGAAAAATTCCAAATCTTTAGGAAAGTCCTTTAGACACACTTCAAAGCACATCATTTAAACCAGGGACTGGCAAACATTTTCAGCAAAAGGCCAGGTATTTTGGGGCTTTGCAGGCCAATGCTGTTGCAACTCTGCCATTGTGAGTACAGAAACAGCCATAGAAAATACTTAAACAATAGTGTGGCTGTGTTTCAATAAAACTTTAGTTACAAAAACAGGCACTGGGCTGAATTTGGCCTGTGGCCATCATTTGCCTGCCCCTGATTTAGACAGTTTCCTGTTTTGCCTACTCTTGAGATTAGTCTTTTATGGTAAGCCCATAAGAACAGAATAGAGAGAATTAGTTCTCCAGAAGACCTTAAGGGGAAAGGAACCTGCAGAAGCACCTGGTACTACCTCTCATTTTAAGTGAGGACACTGAATCTCAATGTTGTAACCTCTCAAGTCACTAGGAGTCAATGAAAGAGCCCAGACAGTTCAGCATTACCAAGGATGTAATGATGGCTTTCCATCCTGTGCAGTTTGTGATGAAATGAGCCACTGCCTCAACCATACTATTGGATTGTCTTTTGGGTTAACTGTCTTATTTTGCATATTTTAAAGGAATAAGAGAGGGAAAGGGAGTGGATTTAGCTCAAGTGGTTGAGCACCTGCTTTCTATGTACAAGGTCCCAGGTTTGATCCCAGGTACCTCCTAAAAACAAAAACAAAAATGAAAAAAACAATTTTCATTGGGAAGCAGATGTAGCTCAGTGGCTGAGCACTTGCTTCCCATGTATGAGGTCCTGGGTTCAACCCCCAGTACCTCCTAAAAAAAGGGGTGGTGGGGTGGTGGTGGGAGTCTGGGGGAGAAAGAGAGAGGGACAGAAATAGGCATCCAGGTGGCAACATTCTAAAAATTCAACAAAGGATCAGCCAAGAAAGGATGAAAGTTAGACATTTAGCAAATAAATTAATGGGAAAAAACATATATTGAACACTCTGTTAAATAACTGATTTAAAATTTTAAGTGTATGAAAGGAATAAATAATAAAATAATTTTTTGAACTCAGGAAATAGAGCTCTAAATTCTGTCATTTAGTTTATTTTCCCTCCCTCCCTCCCTCCTGCCATTGGGTGTCTTCTCTTGAAGGCACTGTGAAGGATCAAAGCTTGTTAAACAACACAGAGTTCCTGCACTTACAAGGCTTATTCTGGAGATCAGGAGACTCAGGAACCTTGCCTTCTTTAGCTTTGTAGTCTCGGAAGAGAGAACAGGATTTGCTTCATAGGGGAAATGATATTTGAGTGTACACGTGGCTATACTGTGTGATGTATGTATAATAGTAAGGGATTGTGGGGGAGGGAGAGGGTGTAAGAAGGGGCCGGTACTTCAGCTTGGATATGTACAGAGGGATTGATGAGGGAGTTAGCAGTAAATTCTGTAGCTCCAATTTGATTTGTGGAATGTTGTTGGCTCAATGGATGAGTTATTAAAGAGATGCCAAATTTCCCAGCCAAAGCGATTAGAATAAATTAACAAAAGTGCCTCACTTTGGGAGGGTGCCTTCAATTCTTTAGAGATAGCATATGGTTCATTCTCGTAAAGCATTCATTTTCAAAGAATCAAAATCAAGCAAAACTTAATTCTTTTAGAACTCTTGGAGAGTTTATGGCAAAAAAAGTAAAAAAAAAAAAAACTCGAATGATGGATACAAACCAGCTTACACATTGGGAGTAGTTGTCTCAATAGTAATCATAAACATATGCTGGACTCTTGGTGATTGGGCCAAAAGTCCCAGTATTCAAGCATAGCATTTAGTAGAGACATGCGGTGCTCTCACCTCCAGTGACTCAGCCTTTCTCTGTGTTTAACTTGGCTTGTGGTTGGGTGACACAGCTGGGTATCGCAGATGACAGAACCTTCTTGGCGTTGTGTACCAAAGGGATACGGGGCAGGCAGAGGGGGAAGATTTTCCTCAACCATAATGAAACCCTGACTGCTGCAGGCATTTGAGTAATCCCGAGAAGGGAAGGATGTTACTAATAACAGACCAGATTTTGGAGGTCATCTCAAACTTCGCCAGCTGCTGGTAAGCCCATGGCTACCGGTGTTGTGGAATGCATCCCTATTTGTTTTGGGAAAATGGTGAAAGAGATTCAGTTACGGGCTTTCCGCCTTCCTGGAACGATGCCACCCTTGGGATAGAATTCTCCACACTCCCAAGCTTGGTTAGTTCTTAAATTCTGTAGGTCTTCAATTAAATGAACCATTGACTGCTTCAAAACCTATCTCTGGAAATGATTTCACACCAAGGATATCTTTCCATTTGTAGCTCTCATGATCCTATCGAATACCTGGAGAGAGCTCTTACAGTATTAAGTATGTTTCTTGAGTTACTAGAGACTGGGTTTGAGCAAGGTCAATACAGAAATAGCACATGGCTAAAACAGGGATTGTGGGAGGCTGCCATCCTACTCTGCCTTCCTGTAAGCTGGACCCCCTGGGCAGCAGGATTGTGACGTGCAAATTCGTGACTGGAGTATTTCTGGCTGATGTGAGAAAGCTGACGGAGCAAAGGCCGGGAGTGCCCTGGGTCCAAGAGATAAATCCTGTGTGAATAAGCTATTTCTGTCCTCACCAGTGACAAATGTTGGCCGTCACCCTTGAACACAGGCAGGGCACAAGAACGTACTGAATTGTAGCTGTTTCTCAAGGAAGGTATAGAGGAAATGGAACCCTTTCAGTATCTCACACCTGGGAAGCAGAAATTATTCAAGTTGTTGTCTAATAGGAAGACAAGGGGAAATAATCCTTTTTGACACTCATACCCACATTCCGTGGCCCACTTCCCAAAGCGGAGTTTGCCGGGTGTTTTCCCGGGCTTCCCCCAGATCCCCAGCAGGTGGGTTATCTGCACACTGAGATCTCCATTCCTGGAGCGGGCTGTGTGCCAAGACTGGGAGAAAAATGCTTTGTTTATGCAAATGAAGCATTTCTGAGCTTGAGGATGAAGTTTCTAGCCCACTTCTGACCAATATGATCATAACAGAAGATGAAAATGTATGAGCTAAAAATGGAACAGATCAAACAACCGATCCGATCTGTTTGCCCATTCAGTAGGACCTGGTACACTGAGAATTCTAGAGTCAAGAGAGGTTAACTCAAGTCATGAATAGCAAATTAGTGACATAGCTTTATAGGAAACTTAGAAATGGAAAGGCCAGAGCCTACTCTCTCCCACAGAAATTCCTTGGTAGCACTGTCTGACAAATAGCTATAGCTAGCCTGGGTAGATATTTCACTTCACTCAGTGTTTTCTATCCTGCTCATGGCCTGGGCATCAATCAGTTTATAGGGCATTAGAGCCCCAAGGATTCTTAGAGAACATCCAGCCTTATATTTTGCACGAGTAACTAAGATGTTAAGCAACTCAAGTCTTCACAGTTCTAACAGTTTCTTTCTTTCTTTCTTTTTTCTTTCTTTCTTTCTTTCTTTCTTTCTTTCTTTCTTTCTTTCTTTCTTTCTTTCTTTCTTTCTTTCTTTCTTTCTTTCTTTCTTTCTTTCTTTCCTTCCTTCCTTCCTTCCTTCCTTCCCTCCCTCCCTCCCTCCCTCCCTCTCTCTCTCTCTCTCTTTCTTTCTTTCTTTCCTTTCTTTCCTTTCTTTCTTTCTCTTTCTTTCTTCCTTCCTTCCTTCCTCCCTTCCGTCCATCTTTCTTTTTCTTTCTCTTTCTTCTCTTTTGCTCTCTCTTCCTCCCTCCTTCCCTACCCCCTCTCTTTCTTCTCTTTCTTTCTTTCTCTCTTTCTCTCTTCCTCCCTCCCTCTCTCCCTCTCTTTCTCTCTCTCCCTTCTTCTCTCCTTCTCTCTCCTTCTCTCTCTTACCAGGGATTGAACCTGGGACCTGGTACATGCAACACAGGCACTTAACCACTGAGCTATACTGCTCCCCAGCTCCCCATCTAACTTTCTATACCTTTTTTTTTTTTTTTAATGGAAAGGACTTATCATCCCGTATATTCTCATATTGTCTTCTTGTCATTCCTTCCCATATAACTTGTAGCATCACAGTATGACTTCCTCAAACAACAGATTGTCTTTCTGCAACCATAGGTGGGGATTGTGGGAATTTTTTGCATTCATAGATTGAGTGCACACCTTGGGAGAAATGGCATGCTTAGAGTAGTGTCATCAGCCGTCCCCTGGAAAGGGAAAGTTTAACACTGGAAGACATAATTCTTTTGCACTGACGAGTTAATCTCACATACTAATTAAAGTGTAGATAGCTTCCAGGATATACTCTGAATGCACATTTGAAGGTTAGCAGGGTCCCCAGGAAGGAAAAAGCTGTATCTTCAAAATGTCACCTTCAGCTCACTTCTCATTTCCAGTTTCCTCCAGCTCAGTTCTCTTCTGGGTTTCTTTCATCTGGCTACTGGACTTTTCCTTTTGGAAAAGGCACCTTCCCCTCACTAAGCCCTTCCAGGAGCAACTTTTTCACTCACCTCTGGGCCTGTATGCATGGCAGTGATCACTAACATTTTTTTTTTTTTAACTTTATTTTATACATATAATAATTAAAATATAAACAATTAAAAACTAAAAAGTAAACACAGGTGAATAAATATAGACATTTCTCAATTAAATGTAATTAATACATATAAATTTTTTTTTAATCAAATATGTTACACAATATATTTGGTTCATAGTAACGCATTCATACAATATTTGTCCTTTTGGATCACTAACATTTACTGAGTGCTTGCTCTCCAGCAAGCACAGTTCCAAGAACTTCACACACATGAGCACACTTAATCTCTGTCGAGGCTGCTCCATCAAGGTAGGTACTATTTTCTTCTCCTCATTGTGCAGATTTGGAAAGTGAGGCACAGAGGGTAAGAAATTTGCCCAAGTGAAGGGTGGAACACAGCCTCGTTCCAGTGCCCATGCTTTTTTTTTTTTTTTAATTTTTATCCCCCCTCTCTGAGATGGCTCCCTCATCTGTCTGCTCATTGTCTTCTTTTTTTATGAGGCACCGGAAACCGAACCTGGGACCCCTCATATGGGAGGCAAGTGTCCAACTGCTTGAGCCACTTCTGCTTTCGTTGCGGCTTGTTGGGACTTCTCTTCTTTAAGAGGCACTGGGAACCGAACCTGGAACCTCCCATGTGGGAAGCGGGCGCCCAATTGCTTGTAGCCACATCTGCTCCCCGGTGTCCATGTTTCTTAACCATTCTTTGCTAGCCCCCTTTCTCCCGTCCCTGAAGTGCCTTCTTCCTCATCTTCTCCTGGTTAAGTCCTGTTGTCCTTGGGGATCGGGTCACAGGTTAATTGTCTAGGAAGCCTTCTCTAGTACCTTTACCTACTCTCTTCCTGTCTTATTCATTTATCTCCTTTTTGTGCTCCCAGTGAACCCTGGACCTCTTGCAGCCTTAAACTTATTATCCCCACCCCAAAAGTAATTGTGATTTTAATTCTCTGTAGCTGCCCCCTATCCCCACATTGGGCTGTAACCTCCCTGAGAGCAGGAGATATTCTCTATCTTTATGATCTCAGTACCTGGCAGCAAGCCTTATAAATGTATATGGAAGGGAGGGAGCCAGACCATGTATAAATTTTCTACTCCAAAATTGGGAAAAAAAAATTTCATGCTGGTTAAAATTGATCACAGAAGACAGTTTCTTACAATGAGAAATGGACCAGATTCCACGCTGCCAGTTGTTTATAATTTCACAGAAGCTGGCAATTGCTTATAATTTCACAGAAGAAATTTGTCAGATTTAATCTCAAGTAAAGAAAAAAAAAAAAAAAAATCCCCAGGCGGTGAAAGAGAAAGGAAATGCTTTTGTTTTTTTCAAGCTGTGAAACAGGAGTTTCCATGACCTCATGGCAAGGCAGTCCCTCTTGTTGGAGATAATATGTCTCCTGTTATAGACTAATTTAGGGCTCAGTGACTCTGGCGGGTGACTCAGAGGGAACCTGAGAATGTAATTTTTTTGTTGTTTTTTTAGGAGGCACCGGGGATTGAACCCGGGACCTCGTACGTGGGAAGCAGGCACTCAACTGCTGAGCAACACCTGCTCCCGAATGTAATTTTAAAGGCAGAAGAATGGTGACCACAAGGAGTATATGCAGACGTTGAGATTATTGGGGCTGGAGCTTAAGAAGAAAGCGTCGAGACTTGTGGGCACGCGTATGCTGGTTCTTTGCTGTAGGAAGCCGCACTGTTCCAGCAAGTACAGGGGCAGCACATCATACGTGATAAATACAGTCGTGCTGTCTCTTTGTAATTGTGTAAACCATAACAGCTACCATATAATTTACCTTCCTGGTTTGAGTTTGATTTTCTGCCCTTGAAATTTCCTAGGTTGAAGAGCTTAATTGGCAATTGCTAAGACAAGAAGCCAATTTTCCCATTCTTAAGAAACAATAAAGTCTCTTCCATTTTGAAGGCACACCTACAAGACTTCAAATAATTCTGTAGTCTTTTTTATAAGGGAGCACCTGGAAAGTCCAACTTCATAAAACAGTGTTTAATGAGAGAGGTAGGAGAGTTACATTTGTAGAACAGACCAATTTGATTATGTTTTAACTTTTCAATAGATTGATTTTTCAGGGTGCTCATTCTTTATTAGATGCATTTAATTGACATTACATTATATTAAGAATTTAATTTTAGCTCCCTTTACCAATTGGCCAATGCCCAGTCAGCCCTGGTAGACTCTAATCAGATTTCTCTTTCAGCCGTGCTTATTATTAATCCTCATTACCCATCTTGGAGGAAGAACATGAGTGGGGCCAAATGGAATTCTTTCCCTTACAGAGCTCAACAACCACAGTATCTGGAGTTGCTTCAAAAGAATGTGAGCATTATCATAAATTATTGGATGTGCAGACCCAAATTCAGACAATGAAGCAAAGCAGCCCTTCCTCCCTCCCTTTTTTTGATTGCATCACCATAAAGGACCAGTATTTACCCTAGAATTTTCCTTATGAGCCCTCCTTTTGGTCCTCTCCCTCTTCCTTGGTCTCTCCCAGTCCTTCCTTTCTACCTGTGAGGCCATCGTATCCTCAGGTAGGACAGCAGATAGCAAAGGTTCCAGCAGCAGAGAAACTGCCATTGGCTGGATCCTTGTCTGCAGCTCCACAAGAAGGACCATGTCTAACCAGAAAGGACCCCTGTGAAATGGGCTCTGGAAGCGTCTCCTCCTGGGGCAAGGTCAGTGCTGAGCCGGGAATTGCTATGTGGTGACATGGCAGGCTTTGCCTTTGCTCAGCTGTAAAACTTAGACAGGTAACAATGAGGCTGCTTGTTCCTCACACCACTTCCTGGCCATCCTGGTCACAATTCAGGAATGCCCAGGTCAGGTTTCTAAGAAATTAAGCCAGTATCATTTCACCAAGTTATGAGGTGGTTGTTTTTTTTCTTTTCTCTTTATATGCTCAAAATTATCCTATTTGTTTTTGTCTTTGATTCATGGTGATTTTTTCCCCCAGTTGATGCTATAAATCTTACACTTAGGGGTTTTAGGTGAGGTAAACATAATAATAAATCAATTCCTTTTGTGTCTTACATAAATGTCACTTAGTCAAGTGATTCTGAGTCTGAGCTACTATTTGGGAGGAGACAGAGAAGTCAGGGATGTATAATATCTAGGTGCCCAGTTTGAAATGATGAAGGAATTTATTTTGTAGACTTTTGTTTGTTTGTTTGATTGTTAATTTTTTTTTTTTAAGGGAAGAGTCCTTGAAAGAGACATGTAAAATAGGAGAAGGGAAATTATAGGGAAATATTCTGTTTGCTTTCAGTACAATATTGCAATTGTAAAAGACCTAACTATTTAAAGTAAGAAAACTATTTCAAATGAGTCACTACTGTTGTCTAATTCAATTAAATTCCTTCAAACTAGTCTTTTAAGATGTTCTTTTAGATACTTCTATGTCATCTATTGGAAAGTGAAAATAAGAGCAGGTATTGTGTTTTCAGTGAGATCAAATTGAGAGACACTATATTTTTTCCTTCCCTATCTCCTGTCTGTATTTGTGATTCATGCGGTTAATGCAGCCTTTTGACTTAGTCTGTATTACAAAATAAAGTTTCAGCTTATTCTGTAAGTGCAGCCCATAATTTGAAGAACATAATATATGTTTTGCGTTTGACTTTTTATGAATCATTGATATAATGGATATTTTCTCAGTTAAGTGAAAGGATAATATTTGGAGAAATAGAATTGTATTAGTTGATTTTTGTTGCTCTTTTTAATTTTGCATTCTGATGGGCTTCCCAGAGGCATGGTTACTGCCTGTTTCTGATACTGTAGTGGGGTGTTTCTATCTTCAAATGTTTTACCCCAGGCATACCATTATTTGTCTTAGTAAATGTAGTCTTCACCATAAAAGATGAAGAGGTTCCTGAAATTCTTCAAGGAGTCTAATTGTAAAGTTAATACCCAGAGCTTTGCTTACTTTTCATGATTGCGATTTGGTCAAATTCTGGTCTGCATTAGCAAATTTAGGTTTATCTTGAGTTTCACAATTAATGGTTCCAAAATATTTGATACAGTTGATTCTGTTTGCATATGATTTTGTCTTTGTTCTTGATGTTGACTTATCTCAAATAAGGTCATTTGCTAAAAAGGAAGAAGGTAACAGGTAATTAGGAAGAAATGACTGTTTTAAACATTATTATAGGATGGAATATATAATTTACTTTTGGCTATGTGACTGAAGTTGTAATTACTTACCTTAAATCTTTAATGAAATCCAGTTCTTTCTATTAAATGTGATCCTCAGCCTTATTGCAGACGCTCCCAAAAAGATACCATACACCCGAGCAATTTTTACAGACTAGAGTACTTCTTAATTATATGTCATTATCATAGTGAGATTAGACTTATTGTTGGATAACTATGACCATTTCATGTTGCTACCTTGTTATAGAGAAGGGAAATTATAGGGAAATTAAAGATGAATGCACTTCTGTGTTGGGTGTCATAATCAGGCTAAGTTTAAATACTAAGATCATAAGCACTCATGTTGGCTAAGAGAGAGAAATTGTCAACATTTTGTCACCTTTATAAATTCACCACTAATGTAGAACAGCTTTCCAGAACTAGTCATCTACCAAACTACCACCATCTGTAACTATGTGGACTGAGATAAGGGTAAAGTAATTATGTCTAGTGCTTCAGGGCATGTACAAACTGATCTTTTACAGAGGTAGGGTACGAATTCCCTCCCTTCTTTCTGCAGGTTACAAATTTCCCAGGGATCTTTGTGGACACTATGGTAAAATGAAATTGAGTACCTGGGAAGCTTAATTTACCTGCTGAGAGTTTCCCAAGAAGAGTATACATTTGAGCAAATAGATGGATTTAATTCAAGGGTAAAGAGGCCAGAGGGTTTGTAAAAGAAAGTAATTTTTCAGAAGAATTATAAAGAGATGTGGAAAAAGCATAGGCCTACCAAGGCAATTGCCGAGACAGAGGTATTGTGGGAAGCATGATGTGAGAAAGCAAAACTGGATAGTGGCTTGTTTCCAAAAAGTGAAACAGTGGACTAGTTAAGGATATTGATGCTGTTAGGTGGTAGAATAGAAAGTATTGGAGGAGGAGAGGCTGAGATATAATAAACGGACTAAGGTAAATGAAGTCTTTGAAGCTAGGAAGAGGTATAAAGAGAGATATGGAAAAAGGCACCATTGAACTCATTGTGGTAAAAACAACTGATTTTAGGATAAGGAAATGAAAGAATCAGTATTATTAAAACCAAATGCAATACTTGTAAGAATTTTTATGCAGCTGTTGATTCTAAGAAGACTATGGTGATATACCAAACCCTGCAAAATGTGTAAAGAAGAAAAGGTCAGTAGAAGGCTCCGTTTTATCAGCTCACATGATTATAAAGTAGCATTTATGGAGGTAGGTTTATAGAAGTTTATGCACACAGAAAGTTTTTTATTTATTTTTTGGGGGGTAGGGAAGGAGG
>JAQZBX010057318.1:0-17993 GCA_029593785.1 Cabassous unicinctus
TGCTGTCTACAAGAGACTCACCTTACAAAGAAAACACAAATAACTTGAAGGTGGAAGGTTATAAAAAGATATTCCACACAAGCAATATTCAGAAAAGGGCAGGTGTAGCTATACTAATATTGGACAAAATACATTTTAAATGCAAAACTGATATAAAATATAAAGAAGAACATTATATAGTAATAAACGGAGTAATTCACCAAGAATAAATAACAAAAATAAATATTCATGAACCTAACCAATGTTCCCCAAAATGCATGAGAAACACACTGGCATAACTGAAGGGAGAAATAGATGTCTACACAATAATAGTTGGAGATGTTAATACAGTATTCTCACCTTTGGATGGAATATCTGGACAAAGGATATATAACTAAACAGAGAGCTTAAATATGATAAATGAACTAAACTTCTTTGACTACCATGTGCATCTATGTCCCTGTGTTCTTAATAAAGGATTTTTATGATGAATACCAAAATCTGGTTGGATTAAAATTAGGAATTTGTTGTTTCACAGTTTGAGAAGGTAGAAGTGCAACATCAACATATTGTCAAGCTTTCTTTCTCTCAGAATCTGTAATGCTTTGACAATCCTCTGTCATATGGTGATCTCTCTATCCTGTGTCTGCCTCTCCTCTGGTTTTAACTGACATAAGAAATATTGGCTTAAGGCCCCACCATATGCAGTTTTTCCACATTTTAACTAATAATAACATCTACAGGAGTTCTAATTACAGATGTGATCACAACCCCAGGAATGTGGATTAAGACTTGCCCATGTCTTTTGTGGAGTACTTGATTCAATTTCCAAAAAACCACAATAAGTAACCATCTTTGATGTATCTTGTCATTACATCAATTTTATGATTACTTTCCTAAATGCCTAGTGCCCTCAAGGCTACCCCATCCACAGATGTGGTAAAAATAAATAAATAGAATTCTTACAAGTCAACATTGACCATATAGTGCCACTGACTAATTTTCCCAATTATTCTCTGAACACCTGAAGCAACAGGCTCATAGTTTCATATTTCTTTTTTTTTTCCAATAGTTTCATATTTCAAAGTATGGTGTTCCTCATTCTACATACAAGCAAAGTGACACTGCTATCCTCCCAATAGATATTCAAAATATCAATGTACCTCTTGTAGAATATGCAAGGACTACTCACTGTGAAGGATGCCCATATTACAATGGGGTTCCCAACCCAAATACTACCTCGGTTTCTATTCCTCCAAATTCAACACATGCAATGCAGTAGATCTCTCCTCAGACATTTTCAGTATCCCATTCCACCGAGGCTTCTTATACTTTTTCTCTGTGACATGGGAAAAAACACAATACAACTGGACTGTGATACCAGAAAACTTCATTGAATCCTCCTCATAATTCTGTCAGGTTCTTAACCATAATCTGCCAAATACGCATTTTTCCTGTACTTACACCTTAATTCAGTATATAGAAAAATTGCTTTTATTTATGGGCAAAAACTTCTATTTTGAATTAGCCAGCTGAACTCAGTTTAGTTGATCCCTATTTTGGTGGCCACATCCAACACAGCATAGTCAGGAGCCAGTGGAACATACACCTTCTTCTCTCCATCAGGCCTAATCATGGTTCTGAACTTGGCCACATCACTATCATAAAACTTCTTCACAGCCTGTTTGATCTGGAGCTTGTTGGTGTTGGCATCCACAATAAACAAAGATTTGCTGTCTTCAATCTTCTTTAAGGTGACTCAGTGTTCAAGGGGAAAATAATGACTTAATAGTAAAGCTTGTTTCTCTGGGGGTGCTCTTACAAGGATATTTTGGCTGTATAGGGTGATGTGTAGGCGGGTGATGTGCATATCTTCTTTTTTGTGGCTATTTATGCCTTTCAGTACTTCCTTCTTGGTTTATCAAAGCCTTTGCTTGGGCTTCAGTTTGGGGAAAGGCAGGATCTTCCTTCTTCAC
Source organism: Cabassous unicinctus (assembly GCA_029593785.1). Taxonomy (NCBI): domain Eukaryota; kingdom Metazoa; phylum Chordata; class Mammalia; order Cingulata; family Chlamyphoridae; genus Cabassous; species Cabassous unicinctus. Next base: position 1,956 of record JAQZBX010057318.1, read on the forward strand.
TTTTGGTGCCATCTTCATGAAAAAAGATAGGACAGATTGCTTTTATGTTCAATTACATAACCTTTTCTCAGTAAGAGTCCTTTAATTTCTATAAAATCTTATATTAAAGGACTTTGTATTTTTAAGAAAAAAATAAGTTTGAGAGACCCAGGGCCATTAGCTAGACCATGATATAACCAGGAAAGCAAATACTCTCATCAGGTGAACCTACCACAACTCTAATTTTCCCTCATCCTATTACCAAGAGAAAACTTAGAGAATTCATAAGATTTAAGGATACTGCAGGCAGTGGATTACCAACATTTCTGAAATAGCTTCCCCTCTCAATCATATGACTAAAAATTCATATGACTAAAAATTCCCTTCCTGAAAATCTGTTTGGGATTCTCAAAAGAATTAGCTTTGACCAAGTAAAGACTATTACCCTGAATCCTTCAACCCTTGGTATTCCTAATTATAATAAGCATTATTTTAACCTTTTATTGTGAACTAGGTGGCTGCACATTTGGAGTATCAGCTAAAAATATAATGGCAAACAGAAACACATTGGATATTTAAATTTCTTTCTCATCTCAGTAGCTAAAGCATATATCAGCTGTCTAAGAGCAAGAGTTACAACAGCAAAGTTAGTGTGTGTAACCTTGACTTAACTTTAGTGTCCTTCTCCACCTTATGGAAACAATATTGTTAAGACAATCTTCCTCACTGAAATACTGAACAATTTTTCATTTTCAAACTTATTCCTCTTCAATGTTGATTCTACCTCTGTCTCATATCACCATCCAGAAGTATCACATCTTTAATTCATTTAACTTAAATCTGGGCAGAAGTGAAAAGCATAAATAACTATGCTTTTAAGGTTATTCACAGTTTTAGAATTTTATTGACACCAAATGCTAGCTGCTTTCTAAGCCTGCAAATCAACAATGGATTAGTGCTGATAGCAACCAGCTTCCTCTGCCAACTTGCATATAGAAAATTGTTTCAGAAATGTGTTTCTAAATGTTTCATAATACATTGCACTAAAATACTGATAAAATAGTAAACTAAAGAAAGAATATATTTCTGAAAAACACTCTCTATGATCTATCAATGTTCTAGTATTGCATGATATTAGGTACTCAAATCATCAAATTAAGTCATTATTCTGAAAAGTTGGTTTAATTTTAATGTTAATTGTATGTTGTAAGAGGTTTGTTTAGAGACAGTTTCCAAAATCATTTTGGTTACTTAAGTATGTAAATTATATAGAATGTGTCTTTTCTTTTTATTAAGAAAAACAGAAATAATTTAGTCCTAAGATAAAGTGGTTATTAAGAAAGAGGAAAATGTGAGACAAAACCTGAATATATATAGAAAGTACAGAAGTTTTGTAGAAAATTAATTTTTATGGTCAAAGTTGGGTAAGATTTGATGGATCTAACTATAACACATTAAAAGGCTTAGAATCAAAGAGTATATTGATGCAAAATTAAAAGCTGGTTCTCTCTTCATTAAAGTGACAAATTATCTTAAATCATTCATCTGTTGTATTAGAAAGTTATGAGTTTTCTCCTGAATAATCAGTAAAAAAAGCAGAAAGACTGTTTTATCAAAATAGCTTCTTGTACTTTATATCTTTTTTGTATCCTTGGTTGTGGGAAAAAAAAAACAAGTCTTCAAACCTAACAAATTCTAGCACTTTGTTTTCTCAAAGTCAAAGCCTAGTAGGTGTCTTTACATTTTCAAATTATTGCAAAAAAATTGCTATTTGACCTTGTAAAAACTGAAGTAATAAAAGTTAGTTCATTTGATATTATTTAAATGAAAAGTGATTAGAAAATGTAACAAAAATTAAAAGAGATTGTCTAATCTTCTGTTAATCAAAGTTATATGGGTAAAAGGTACATATAAATACTTAAAGATTGTATAAAACTTCTAAAATTTAACAATGTTTTCTGCATAATATTAGAAAACAGTATAATGTTATTAGTCATGCTTTTAATTATTTTAAAGAAGTTATATTTCACAGAAACAACTTCTCTGCCTGGGAATCAAGAGGATGGTCTGTATCTGGATGGTCTGTCCAACTCCAGCAGAAGAAGCAGTCTTGTGGCCAGACGAAAAGAGTGGCCATCATGTAGCTACCATGGGGTGATGCATGGCTAGGGCAATGGGTATTCCTATAAAATATTCTAACTTAGATTATATCATACAAAATTGATAGGCCTGTTCTCAACTCCAGCAACAAATAGTGCCTTACAGCAGTGGACATATCCATAGGCCACACAATAAGGGGATACAATTCAGTGTTGTCAGACTCTCTTGAGTATTTAAACCAGGCCCACAGTAGCAAGCATGGTGTCACTTTATTTGAGTTATTGGTTAGGAAGGTCACTACAACCCCTAAAGCACTTAAAAGTTATCTGCCATATCTAGCTATGCTCCTGAAGTAAATGGAACTATGTTGCTGTTCCAAACTCCGGTGGCTCAACCAGCCAGCAATGGCTCAATATTGTCTCCAGACGGGATCTGTTGCATAGTGCCAGACGGCACTATACACCAAGCTTGTGGAACACTGGATCCTTTGCAGTATGCTTGCTGTGTGAAGGATATACTCAGTGGAGCAATAATTGCCAGAGTAATGTGAGTAGAACTTAGACACAACTGGCCTTAAGGTCTGCTTCAATGGAGGGACAAACATGGAGTTTGCCCATTGGAGGCCCATGTCTTAGGACCCATAGGAGAAAATTCAACTGTCACTTTTCTTTCCAGAACAGATCCCCTCTCTGGGTACCAACAGGGATGAGCTTCCCTGGCATCTAGGGATTATTACCAAGAGCCGACTAGGATTGCATTTGACAAAAAGACCTTGATGAAAAGGGGGAAACATTAAATACAAATGAGTTTTGATGGTTATGAGATTTCAAGTGAGTTGGGAGGTCATTCTAGACATTATGCTTATGCAGGTCTCAACAGGATCTCAGTGAATGCCATAGTAAACAGTACCTCAAGCAGGGGTGCTCCTAGGGGCTCTACAGACATCTAGACACTATAGGATAGACAATCTCAGGAATCCAACACCCTGTCAGTGGTGTTTACCTTGGAATATATGTTCCCCAATATAACAGAATTAGACTTATTTATAATTTCCTTATATATGGCTCTTCTGCCTCTTTTATTTGAACCTAAAATTACCACTATACACATTAAATATATGTACCAGAGACTTAAATCTTCAGGCTGTTCATATGCTGGTTGAGTCCTGAATCTTTGAACTGTTGCAACACCTACACTCCAGTTCATCATACTCACCTAGGACTACTAAAAAATGATGATGATGCATGTATTAGTCAACCAAAGGTGTGCTGATGCAAAATACCAGAAATCAGTTGGTTTTTAATAAAGGGTATTTATATAGGGTGGACACTTACAGTTACTGGGCCATAAAGCATAAGTTTCTTCCCTCACCAAAGTCTGTTGCTATGTGTTGGAGCAAGGCAGCTGCCAAACTTTGCCAGGGTTCAGGCTTCTTGGGTTCCTCTCTTACCAGGGCCCTGTCTCTTTTTGGGCTCAGCTCCTCTGCTTTTTCCACAAGGTCAGCTGCAGAATATGAGGCTTTCTAGGCTTTGCCTCTCTCCACAAGGCCAGCTGTGAACTCTCAGGTGAATGGCTTGCCTCTATCCTAGGGCCTTCTCCCCTTCCTCATCAGAACTCCAACATCAAAACTGCTCCAACTCTGTTCCTTGCCATGCCTTTTATATTTGATTCCCCACCCACCAAGGGGTGGGGCTCAATGTCCTACTGACTTGGCCCAGATAAAGCCCTAATCATAACCTAATCATGCCCAGATTAGCAGATCAGTTTACAAGCATAATCCAATATCTATTTTTGAATTCATAATTACATCAAACTGCCAAACTGCTACAATAGACAATGCCCATCCCAAAACATAGAGTATCTGCAACTGTAAGCAAAACATTTTGAACAATCTGCCCCAAGGAATCTAAGCCCCTCTCAGTCAGAAACAGAGTGGACATCACCATCCTAAAATATTCAAGATTGAGGAATGAACAAACATAAGGTGGGAATGCAAATATGGACTTTTATTTTTCTAGCAATGGAAGATTTTGTAACATTGATATAAAGGCAGTGATCATCAGAGGTTCTGAGGAGAGAGAGAGGGAAGAATAATTGTAACATGGTGCATTTTGGGGACATTGGCATGCTCCTGAATGACATTGCAGTGATGGATACAAGCCATTATAGTCTGCCAAAGCATATAAAAATATGCAGTGCAAACTGTAAACTGTATGTAAACGATTGACCATGGTTAATTGCAATGCTTCAATATGTTTTCATCAGTTGTAACAAATGTACCACACTAATGAAAGATGTTAATGGGGAGAAGTGTGGGAGTGGGAGGGTGTGGGGTATATGAGAATTCCCTTATATTTTGATGTATCATTTAAGGGATCTAAAATGTCTTTAAAAATAAAATATAATTTAAAAATGTTAAAGAAATGGCCAAGCAGGTACATTTATCCCAAGTAAAGCCCACTGTCCAAGGAAGTGCCAATTCAACAGAGACACCCAGTGAGATGCATGAATGTCAGCCATTGGATGGCTTGAAATACCTCTTCACAAACTGAAAGCTAAGTACAACACCCTCGTAGCCTGAACCCTGTGGAGCCACTGATTGGTCTTGCTTCCTCTTATACACTCTATGCTTATAACTACTATACTATTTTTCCCTTTGTAGATACAATTTGTTTAGCTACTGATATGACAATCTTAAAAACTCTTTTAATTAATCTTCTTGCTCAAAATCTTCAAATGGAAGAAACCAGTCCAAAACTCCCTTTATTCAACCTTGTCCTAACTCAATTTATCTCTTCCAGGATTAATGCATTCCAAAACAAACTTCTGCTCAACCATCAAAGCAAGTAGCCCTCCTCCTAGTGCCAGTAGCATAGCAAAAGAGTTTTACACCCTGTCATGCAGGGACTACAACCCCTAATCAGCGAGAAGCAGATACAGAAGAATGACTTTCACCCTTCAAAGCCACCTTAAGATTAAAGGTATACAATGTTCTCAGGGGGAGATAGGAGGCAGGAGAGAATAGGGACCTAAGGAAGAGGGGCAGAAAACCAAATAGCCATACAAATACCACCTGGCAAGAGAGGCTGAGGCAACAACCTAATGACCTGCACAAGCTGAGATAACAGCCTGCTGGCATGCATCAGCCTGTTGACTCACACAGCTATGGGGGTGGGGGGCAATTTAGAATACACACCAAACAGCTATAGGAATAGCTCCATCACCACTACCTACCTAGTGGACAGCTCATGGACAGCAGCCAGAGGAAAATCATCACTGGACAGCAACTGATAAGAGAAAATACCCAGTGAATTCCCCTTGCTTTGTCTAAAATATGCCAATCAGAACAAATCCTAAATCTCTGGATTGGCCTATAAAAAAGGAACCTCAGAACAGAGGGCACACATCTCTATTTTGAGATGTCTCAGCATGTACTTTACTAAACTCTTTTCTAACTTATAACTGTGTTGTGCCTATGAATTCTTCCTCACAACATAACCAAGAACCTGGAAATCAACTTCAGCAACACTACTTGGGGAAGATTGTCCTTCACCTGTGACCAGAATCTTTCTATACAAGCCCCACCATTTTCAGCACATGACTTCATGGGTACCAATGTTAGCTGAGCAAGGTCTCCAAACCCAAAGTCAGCTTCAGAAGTGATCCTCATTTCAAATGATTCTTCATGTTTATGCCTTTTAATGAAACCTTATTCTATTTCCTGGGTGCCTCAGTCCCCCCAAATGCTGGTCTATTACCTGGGACTTTGCTAAAAATGATTCCACTTATTTATACGCTACACGAAGTGAAAAATAATAGGTATTTGTCTTCTTGAGTCTGGCTTACTTGACTCAAAATAATGTCCTCAAGTTTCATTTATGTTTTCACACGGTTCATGAATTCATTTCTTCTTAGACCTGAGGAGTATTCTATCTTATGCATATAGCACAATTTGTTTATCCATTCATTGTTTGATGGACACCTGGTTGTTTTCTATCATTTGGCATTTGTGAATAATTAGGATGATATTGATTTCATAAAATGAATTGGGTAATTTTCCTTCCTCTTCAATTTTTTGAAAGAGTTTGAGCAAGATTGGTATTAATTCTTCTTGAAATAATTGGTAGAATTCACCAGTGAATACGTCTATTCTTAGAATTTTCTTTGTTGGGAGATTTTAGATTACTGATTCAATCTGTTATCATTGGTTTATTGAGGTCTTGTATTTCTTCTACAGTCAAGGTAAGTTGTTCAGGTGATTCTAGGGATTTGTCCATTTCGTATAGGTTGTCTAAGTTGTTGGCATACCATTTTTCATAATATACCTTCTTATGATCTTTTCTATTTCTGTGGAATCAGAGTAATTATCCCTTTTTCATGCCTGATTTTATTTATTAGAATCTTCTGTCATTTGTCTTTGCTAGTTTAGCTCAGGGATTATTGATTTTATTGATCTCAGAAAAACATTGTTTGGTTTTGTTGATTCTGTATATTTTGCTGTTGTTCTCAATTTCATTTATTTCTTCTCTAATCTTTGTTATTTCTTTCCTTCTGCTTGCTTTACCATTAGTTTTCTGTTCTTTTTCTAGCTCTTTCATGTGTTCTTTGGGTCTTTGAATTTTAGGTCTTTATTCCTTTTTTAATATAGGTGTTTAGGGCTCGAAATTTCCCTCTCCACTCTATCTTCATTGTATCCCATAAGTTTTGATAAATTTTGTTCTTGTTTTCATTTATCTTGAGATATTTAGTAATTTTTCTTGCAATTTCTTCTTTGACCCACTGATTCTTTGAGTGTGTTGTTTAGCCTCCATATATTTGCAATTTTTCCCAGCTTTATTCCATTTTTATAAGAGAAAGTGCTTTGTATAATTTCAATCTTTTTAAATTTACTGAGATCTGTTTTGTGACCGAACATGTGTTCTAACCTGGAGAAAGATCCATGAGCACTACAGAAAATGTATATTCTGATGATTTGGGGTGCATTTTCCCATATATGTCTGTTGTATCTACCTTATGTATCATATTGTTCACACTTTGTGTTTCCATTTGAATCCTCTGTCTAATTCTTGTGAATATTGATTTGAGAATCATATTGAAGTCTCCAACTATTACTGTAGAGGTGTCTATTTCTCCCTTCAGTTTTGCCAGAGTTTGCCTCATGCATTTTGGGACACCCTGCTTAGATGCACAGATATTTATGACTGTTATTTCTTTTGGTGGATTGCCACTTTTATTAATATGTAATGGCTTTCTATATCTCTTGTAACATTTTTGCATTTTTGTATTTAAAATCTCTTTTGTCCAATATTAGGGTAATGGACAATAATACTTTTGGTGACTTATTGTGTGAAATATCTTTTTCCAACCTTTTATTTTCAGCCTGTTTTCATTACTGCATCCAAGGTAAGTCTCTTGTAGACAGTATGTGGATAGCTCATATAGTTTATCCATTCAAGTTTTTATACACTTGAAAAAAAAGAAAGTGAAATTAAGAAAATAATTCCGTTTACATTAACATAAAAAAGAATAAAATACTTAGGAATACATTAATCAAAATTTATACTCTGCAGTGTACAAAACACTATGGTAAGACATTAAGAAAGGTCTAAATAAATGCAAAGCATCCCATGTTCATAGATTGGAAGACTTAAAATATTGTTAAGATGGCAGTGATCCCCAAATTGCCCTACAATTTCAAGACAATCCCTAACAGAATTCTAGATTATTTTTTTAGGAATTGATAAGCTGATTCTAAAGATGCTATGGAATTGCAAGGGACCCATAATAGCCAAAAGAGTCTTGAAAAAAGAACAATGTAGGGGGACTCACACTTGCTAATTTCATAACTTACTAAAAAGCAACAGTAATGAAGACATTGTGTTACTGACATAAAGATAGACATATAGAGCTATTGAGTAGATTTGAAAGTCCAGAAATATGCTTATTTCACAACTACACATGAAAATATTCTTGACATCATTAGTCATCAGAGAAATGCAAATCAAAACAAGATACCAGTTCATACCCACTAGAATGGTAAGAATAAAAAAGTCAGAGAGAAAGTGCTGGTGAAGATATAGAGAAATCAGAACCTTCATACACTGCTGATAGGAATGTCAAATTGGAAAACAGTCTGGCAGTTCTTCAACTGATTGACCATAGAATTACTATATGGCTCAGCAGTTCCACTCTGGCATAAAACAAAGATAATTGCAAACATATGTCCACTTATGTCCACAAATGTGTATAGCAGCATTATTCATAATTGTTAAAAAATGGAAACAATTAATATGTCCATCAACTGATGAATGGGTAAAAAATGTGGTATGTTCACACAAATGAATATTGTTAATCCATATAAAAATGAAGTACTTATATATGCCACAACAAAAATGACCCTTGGTAATATTATGTTGAGTGAAAAAAGTCAATAACAAAAGACTATACATTAAGTGATTTCATTTATATAAAATTTTTAGAAATGGGCAAATCTATAGAAATAGAAAATAGATTAGTGGCCCCTTAGGGCTGGAGATATGAGGACAGGGGATTGATAGCTATAGGGCTTCTTATTGCAGTGATGAAAACGTTTTCAAATTGACTACAGTGATAGCAGCACATTTCTTTAAATATACTTAAACCATTAAATTGTACAATTCAAAAGGGTGAAGAGTATGGTATTTCAACTACATCTCAATAAAGCTGTTTTTAAAAAAGAAAATGTTCAAGAAACATATTTTCCACTCACCTCCCTTTCTAGCTCTACTCTATTTAACAAAAAGAATTTATTAAATTTATCATGGGAAGCGGCAATGTTTACTTTAATGAGAGAGTTTATGAAGCAAAAAAGGGGGGTGATGTGATGTTCAGTAAACATTGAAATATTCTCCTATATGTATATTGGTTATTTTCTCTGCAAATATTTTGTTTCAGTGTAAAAAAATGCATATTCAATCTGCTATAAACATGTGTTTTTTTAGAAAAATTATTCAAGAATACCTGGCAAATGTGTAAGAAAAACAATGAAAGTACTGACCAATGATTCTTTCTTAAGGTGTATTATTTCAGGAAATGACCTAATATATGGATTTTTAATGTTCTTTTAAAAATTTTACAATTTTGCCTGCTTGCTCACTATTTTTATGGAACAAGTTTGCCATAATAAAACAGATTAAAGTCAACAAGATGATAAAATGAAAAATATCATACCCTAAACAGTTATGTGTTGCACATAACTTTTTTCAAGCTGCAGATGATTGTACACAGGACCATTTTAGTTCTGAAAATATTAAGGAAACTAAAGATAAGATCAAGCCACTTTTCATTTACTGTTCTATAAGTATGAGCACATCAGCAAGCAAAAAGGGCTAATGAATGCTGTTTTATTTCATCCATAAAAACTATATTTTAAACAATGTGCTCTTTGAATAACAGAAGATGGTGGTCGGCTATTCTCCCAAGAGAGATCTTTTATACTAGCAAAACTGATTCTAACAGATATATGAAAAAGATATCATACACAGAACTTAATTTATTGATTTATCGTAGGGATAAAATACTCCCCAAATAATAATTTTGACGGGGAGTGGAAAATTGTGCAATTTGGGACTGAAATCATTTCCTATAATTCGAATTCACTTGCTGCAAAAGTTTTTATAGGAAATTTAAGAGGCCTTAAGGAGCCCGCTATCACAGAAAAAACAACAAAAACTCAAGACCTCTGGGTTATTACAGCAAGAGAGAAAGAGACAAAAATCATATACGCACAAAGGAAAAGTGAAGAGCACCAGGCTGTAACCATTTCAGAGACAGCGGTAGGAGAACAGGGCAGCTGCAGGTCAGGGCCATACATCAGAAGCAGCCGTGAAGATGCACAGACACTCTGCGTCCTACCGGAGAAGTCAATCCCTCTCCCCTACAGTCCTGGCTGCTCCGCGGTCCCCATCCTCCAGCTTCTTACTTTGCCGACCTGACCCCAGGTCCAGAAGCATCAGCGCCAGCGCCGGTGCCCAGGCTTCTCCAGGCATTTCTGCTACCGCGGGGCGGGGACCGAGAATGTGTCAGAGCCACCGCCGCAGCTGAAGGGAGGATGGGACCACCGCATCTCTCGGTGACCAGATCTCTGGTGTTTCTCAGTCCCTTCCAGCTTCTCTTTAGAAGAACAAAGAATTTAGCCATCCTGCGCAGCCAGTTCTTTCCAGATAGAGCTCTGCAAGCTTCCTCTCAACCCTCGGCTACTCCTCCTTTCTTTCCCCTCAGACCTGTCTGAAAGCCACGCCCTTCTGCCCGCCCTCAGAGCTCATTTGTATCCCTGCTGTTCCAGTCTGTGGCTCCAGCACCTTCGGTGGCGTTTCTGGACTGGCAGAGCCGGGGAAAGAGCCGGGGAAAGAACCCGGGATGGAGCTTGGCACTTCGTTTCTCGCTGTTTGATGCGTTGGGAATATTTGTTGATGCTGGAAACTGCTGAGATAGACCTCCAGAAAAGGAAGCCTTGCAAGCTGATGTTGGGAGCGGCGGTGCGCCTGATTAACCCTGCAGTTGGATTCTTGATCCCTTAATCACGGTTGCTGGCTTGCCCGTGAAGGCGAGCATGCTTCTCTAGTTAGCTTCTGCCATTTTAGGTCTCAGTGAGGAAAGACTGGAGGAAGAAAAAGAGATGAGTGCTGCAGCAGTAGTGTCCTCTTTTCCACTGCCCCTGTGGCAAGTTTTCAGAAGTGGAAAGGAGAGAGTTTATCCATACCCGTCTCTCAGCTGTCGAGTGGTGACCCGGTGTCTTGGGGTCCTACCTTCATGTGTCCCTGCCGTCTTCAATACGTCCCTGCCTGGTTTTATGGTTGCTCTGGGATGGCCGTCAATCAACCTCTTGTCTTGAAGAGCGTGGTTGCCTCTACAACGGGAGCCCGTTCTTGTTTCAACCCATTAAGCGATTTTATATATCCTTACATAAAACCTCATTCTCCTAGTTTCTCCTGGGCATTTTCAGCTCCTGAGACCCCTTGTCCATCACCTGGAATTCCATTGACCTGGAGGTTTCACTTGAATGGAAAGAACACTACGGTCTGCAGAGGGTAGTCTGGTGTTTCCTCGTGGGAGCCAGGTTTCCTACCACAGGTCCATCTATAGATTTGGAGGATAAAAGCTTGGATTAAGCATGATGGTGAGGATTGCTGGAGACAAATGCATAAATACGTTTTTTAATTGTTTGTGATTCTTTTTTGTGTGTGAAAGAGTTATTACCATTTAAAAGTTTAAAACCTGATAGAAAAGTACAAACCTATCTTGGCAAATCATGACTTGAGGTGGACAAAATGTATGTGTAACTCACATTTATAAACAGAAAAAGTACCCAATCTTATAGGATAAAAACAGAATATAACTTTTTGTTATTCAGATGATTTTTATCTTAAAGCCTAATTATGGAAGAACAAATTTAATGTGTGCTGGATGTAAATTCATAGTTTTGAGCATATGGCATTGTTTCCACTTATAAACCCTAATAAAACCAAGACAGAAAATAAACATCAAATTTCCTAGTCTATTTCTGAAATTACTAGGAATAAAGTACTAGTTAAAATCAGGACCAAGTTACAATAGACTTTTTGTGAACTTTTTGTCCAGTAATACATGTAGCAATGAAATCAACTTTAAAATTCCCATTGTGGACAACATTCGCTTTCTAACTTCCAACAAACCACTAAGCCATATGATTCAAAATATAATGCTTCTCATTTTCCCCTTCAGGTTTTTATGGATGAACACCAGTTTATGAGTCTACATTAGACTTGTAACAAATTTCCCTTTACAAAGTTGAATTAAGATGGAAAAAATAAATAAGAACAAATGAAGACATGTTTTTCAAGTCTCAATGAAAAATTTATTTAAATCGACTTGGATCTGGAAGAATATACTGAAAAATTATCTATGCTACTGTAGGAAAAACAAAAGGCAAAAACATGGTGTTTTAAGATATGTCTAGTGAGAGCCATCAAATATTGTTATAGATACAAATTTATTTTACTTGTTCATTTTTTAAAAAATTCGTTCATGACTCCCTAATTATAGACACCAATGCTACTTGTAAAATGCAGCAAACATTACTGAAAGAAAAATAACTCAGATTATCTGAGGGAAAGAAGAAATGGAGTCAGGAATTAGTAAGCACAGATATAATAGAAATAAAGAAAACTCTATTAGAAGAAACTTTAAAATTATTATTTTCTTGGTAAAAGGAATACCTCAGATCTTCTCAGATTCATTTGCAAAATAATGATGGACTTGAATAGGCAAATGACCGAAATTCAGGGGGAAGGAAGACATCATTATTAAGTATTCAAACCCTGAGTCCAGGACATCTGTGTTCTAATCATAGATCTGTTACCTACTTACAGGTTATTTAACTCCTCCTAACTTCATTTTCTTGAGCAGTGAGAATAATGATGGTAGTAACTACCTCACAGGGATTGTTTAAGAAGAAAATGTATATATGTATTTGGGTGTATATGCATGTGGGGGGCTAGAGAGTGAGCACTTAGAATAGTATCTGATACAGAATAGCTGTGGTGAATGCATAGAACAGATCACTGTCAATAAAGCAGTGGTGCAATTCCACAAAATTATATTCTTCTCATATCTTCTTATATAAAAACATATTAGCCTACATGTGTTCTATAATTACGTGTTTTACAGTCAGCTTTTTCCAGCTGGTGCCTCTTAAAGAAGACAGCGAGCTAATGTGATGGGCAGGCATGGCAAACTGACGCAACAAGATGATGCAACAAGAGACACAAGAAGAAAAACATAATGAGAGACACAAAAAAGGTTCCAGGTGCCTCTTAAAGAAAACGAACAAGACAGTGAACTGATGTGACGGGCAGGCACAACAAGATGACAGAACAAGAGACAAAAGAAGAAAAAATAATGAGGGACACAACAAAGCAGGAAACGGAGGTGGTTCAAGTGATTAGGCACCTCCCTCCCACATCAGAGGCCCTGTGTTCAGTTCCCGGTGCCTCCTAAAGACACAGTATGCAGCAAAGTACACACAACAAGGGGGTGGAGAGAAGAAAATCAACTAATTAATTAATTAATTAATTAAAAACTTATGGGATGCAGTGAAGGAAATACTCAGAGGGAAATTTATAGCTGTAAATGCCATAATTTAAAAAGTAGAAAGTTCACAAATCAATAACCTCATTTCACACCTAAAGAAATTAGAAAAAGAACAACAAACTAAATGCAAAGTTTAGAAGGAAGGAAATAGTAAAGTTTAGAGCAGAGATAAATGAATTAAGAACAGAGTAACAATCAAGTAAACCAACAAAACAAAAAGTTGGTCTTTTTAAATTAAGGATCAGTAAAATCAACCAACCTTTAGCCAGATTAATAAAGAAAAAGAAAGGACACAAATAACTAAAATAAGGGATGAAAGTGGGGACATTATGATGAACCTTACAGAAGTGAAAAGGATTATAAGAGGGTGCTATGAACAATTATATGCCAACAGTTAGAAAACCTAGATGAAATGGACAAATTCTTGGAAGCATATAAATTACCTAGTCTGATGTAAGAAGAAATAGAAAATCTCAACAGACCTATAACAAGTAAATTGAATCAGTAATCAAAAATCTCCCAACAAAGAAATGTCCAAGACCAGATGGTTTCACCTCTGAATTCTACCAAACATTTAAAGAAAAAAAAATTTTTTTTAGGATGTACAGGGGATTGAACCCAGGACATCATACATGGGAGGCAGGTGCTCAGCCACTGAGCTGCATCCACTCCCTTAAAGAAAATTTAACACTAATCCTTCTCAAACTCTTCCAAAAAATAGAAGAAGGGTTGCTTGCTACCTCAATGTTTGAGGCCATTATTACTCTAATAAAAGCAGATAAGGAGCACAAGAAAAGAAAATTACAGACCAATATCCCTATTGAATATAGATGCAAAAATACTCAACAAAATACTGGCAAAATGAATCCAACAGTATATTAAAATGAGTATACACCATGACCAATGGGATTTATTCCAGGATTGCAAGGATGGTTCAACACAAGAAAACCAATCAATGTAATACATCACATTAATAGAAGAAAGAAAACCAATCGATGTAATATATCACATTAATAGAAGAAAGGGAAAAAACACCCACCTAATCATCTTAAGTGATGCAGGAAAGGTACATGACAAAAATCCAACATCCTGTCATGATAAAAACACCCAGAAAACTAGGAATAGAAGGAAACTTTCTCAACATGATAAGGGGAATCTCTGAAAAACCCTCAGCAAGTATCATACTCAATGGTGAAAGACTGAATGCTATCCCCCTAAGATCAGGAACAAAGAAGGATGTTACTCAACATTGTACTAGAAGTTCTAGCTAGAGCAATCAAGCAAGAGAAAGAAATAAAATACCTCCAGATTGGGAAAGAAGAAGTTAAATGTTTCCTATTTGCAGATGACTTGATCCTATATAAAGAAACACCCAAGAATCCACAAGAATGCTACTAGAACTTATAAACAAATTCAGTAAACTTACAGGGTACAAGATAAACATGCAGAAGTCATTGGCTTTCTACACATCAGTAATGAACAATTTGAAAAGGAAATAAAAACAACAACTCCATTTACAATAGCATTTAAAAGAATAAAATACCTAGGCATAGATTTAAACAAGGTGAGGAAAAACTTTAATACTGAAAACTATAAAACATTGCTGAAAGAAATGAAAAAGAAGACCTAAATAAATAGAAAAGCATTCTGTGTTCATGGATTAAAAACTAATATAGTTAAATTTTAATTCCGACTAAAGTGATCTACAAATTCAATGCAATATCTATCAAAATTTCAGCATTTTTTTTACAGAAATGGAAAAGCTCATTCTCAAATTCATATGGAATTGCAAGAGGCCCCAAATAGCCAAAAGAAGAACAAAGTTGGAGGACTTACACTTCTTGATGTCAAAATTTAGTACAAAGCCACAGTAATTAAAACACTGTGGTACTGACATAAGGATAGACATATAAGCCAATGAAATAGAAATGAGAATCCAGAAATAAATCTACACATGTACAGCCAATTGCTTTTCTACAGGAGTTTCATGTTCATTCAATGAGGAAAAAATAGTCTCTTTAGCAAATTGTGCAGGGACAATTGGAAATCCACATGAAAAGAATGAATGTGGTCCCAACCTCTCACTGGATACAAAAATTAAATTAAAAAAGATCAAACACCTAAATAGAACAGCTAATACTATAAACTCTTACAGAAAAGCTTTAGGAAGTATTTTCATCTTCAGAGCCTTGTAGTAGGCAATGGATTTTTAGATTTTGCACCAACAGCATAAGCAACAAAAGAGCAAATACATAAAAAGGACTTCATCAAAATTAAAAATATATAAAGAACTCTTACATCTGAACAACAAAAAGACAAACAACCTAATTTTAAAAATAGGCAAAGGACATGGATGGCCATTTCTTCAAAGGTAGATATACAAATGGTCAATAAGTATATGAAAAAATGCTCAACCTAATTATCTTTGGGAGAAATGCAAATCAAAACCACATAGACTGGGATGACTATTATTTTTAAAGGGAGAAAATGAAAAAATAAGATTTGTTAGTGAGGATGTGGAGAAATCAGAACCCTTGTGCATTGCTGGTAGGAATATAAAATAGCATAGCGATTGTGGAAAATAGTTTTCGTTTCTCAACAGGTTAAACAAATAATTACCAAATGACCCAGCAATGCCACTCTTAGGTATATACCCCAAAGAATTGAAAGCAGGGACTCAAACAGATACTTGCATACCAATGTTGATAGCTGCATTATTCACAATATCCAAATGGTAGAAACAACCCAAGTGTCAATCCACAGATGAATGGATAAACAAAATGTGGTCTAGCCATATAATAGAATATTATTCAGTCATAAAAAGGAAGTTCTGATATATGCTAAACAATG
>JAQZBX010057319.1:0-17992 GCA_029593785.1 Cabassous unicinctus
TTTTTTTTAATGCAAAAACAGAAAGTCAAGGTTAATCTTTGCTTGGGGAAGTAAGAAGTCCAAGTTCCATGGTCCAAGTAATGCTAATCAGTTTCTGAGGAGGACAGTGGCCCTGTGCTATGAGCTTTGAACAGCAAGCCTGGTTCTACAACTTTGGTCACACTGTCCTTATGCTTGTGTTACTCAAAGTGGGCCCCAAGGAATGTTATGATAAGCTTGGTAAGGGCTCCACACCGGGGAGGCACATGCATGTACATACCTCTTTGAAGAAGTGCAAATACAGAGCACTGAAAACGGAATATATTGAAGGAATAGAAGAGACCATTTAACAGCTTAGGCTTTGCCTTGCTGTGTTTTACAATTACAGGTTTCTGCAGAAGGATAACAATATATGTCCTTGCCCTCCAGTACGGCAGTGGGGATGAAAGGGATAGAAAAGGAAATGTCTAAAGTCATTCAAGGTCCCAGTTCCATTCGTTCAACAATGTTTTTCTTGGGGGCACACCATGTGCCAGGGAAGGTGCCATCTGCTGCAGATAAAAAAGATCAGGAGAATACCTCACCACCACCCTCCCTCCTGGAACTTAGTATCTAGTGGGAGAGTTGGTCAACAATCAAAGAACCCCACGAATGTAGGAAAAATTGAAGCTATGACAAGCACTAAGAAGGAGTGACCCACGGTTCTTTGAGAGCCTATGTTAGGGAAATCTGAGTCAGAGTAAGTCAGCGAGCGCTTCCTTGAAGAAGCAAAGCTTGAGTTGAGATCTGAAGAATGAATAGAAGCTAACTAGGAAAAGGAATCGAGATGGGAGGCAAAGTCCTAGCCAGCGGAACCGCAGGTCAGAGGCCCTGTGCTGATAGGAGCCATCTTTTGGGGGCCAGAAGTAAGAGGTAGGACCACTGGAAGGCCCACCAGCCCCCAAGTAGCTCCACCTCTGATGTCAGATCCCTTCAACGTTAAAGCATGCTTTGGGTGAAGCATTGCTTTTTCCCCCAAGTGTTCTTTTATGCTCACAAAAATAACCCATTAGGTCAAGTGAATGGTTTTATGCGATCAATTTTCTTTTTAACAGCAAAGGCTAAGTCCATAAGTTCGTGAGATTGGTACAGTGATTTGGGGGTGTGGTTCCATGATAAAGATTGAAGGAGTAACAGAAATGGAGATGCGGGAACCCCAAAGATAAAACTTTATATGTTTCTAAATCTAACCCAAGAACGGCCCTGCTAGAATTCATGAAAAGTACGATCCCCAGAAAATCATGTAAATTCTTGCCTTCAGAGAGTGTAAGGCCTCAGATAGTTTTGGCCTTTGACAGGAGTCTGTGAAAGGGCACAATACAGTGAAAATAAAGCAACTTATAGTAAGAATGCCAATAACTCATCATAATTTATTCAACCTGAATCCCTCAGCCCAAATCACTTTCTCCAACTTAATAGCCTTAAAATTTTCACAGCTGACAAATTATATTGATGTCAGTATTCTTTTTCTATAGTCTCATAACAGATGTTTCTTTCCATGGAACATGAAACCTAGCCGAGTGACCCTGGGCAGGTCATTTAACCTCCCCACACCTTGTTTTCTGAACTGTTAACTGGGGACTCTTTATAGTACCTACCCCACAGGGTTATGTGAGGATAAGATGAAATAATGCATTAAAGTGCTTAGCAAAGTGCCTGACATACAGCCAGCACCTAATAAATGGGAGCAATTTTAAAAGGAGAAGCAAGAAGCCTTGGCAGAGCTACTGGAAAGTGTGTATAGCTCCTAAGAGGTAAAAGTGCCGTGGGTTCTAGGTGATGAATCAGCTAGGCAAAACAGCACACATACCAGCTCTCAAAAGAAATTAAGAAGCCTCAGAGAATCCAGGCTAAAAATTTACAAACTTGAACGAGTCCTGTCCCTCCTGTTTTACCTTCAGGAATGTGAGATGAGTTCACCAACAGACAGAAAAGGAAAACTGTTAGGAATGTGGCTTTATTTCTAGAAGAAATAAAGAAGGTTTGATTCACCTAACTTTTTAATACTAAAGAGATCTGCAGTTTTACTCAGTAATATGAGGTCTGGAGTTTGCTTCAACATGGTACAGAAGAGCAGAGGAGGCTGGGGATGTGAATGGGGCAGGATTGGGTTAATGATTGCTAAAGCAGAGAGATGGGTACATAGGAGTTCACTATTTTCTTCTGTCTACTTTTGCATACTTTTTAATTCTTTATAATAAAAGCAAATTTTTAAGTATTAAAAAAAAAAGAAAAAAGAAAAACGACAAGAGCCACCAGGCATTTAGTGTGGGTTCTGCCTTAAGAGTCCTCATGGTGTCGAAATAGAATTGAAAACTGACACTTCTGACCAGGGAGTACATTTGCTTGGAGAACTTCCAGGCATAGAGACGCATAGGAAACGCATGAGGACTGAAACGCGTGGGAGTAAACTGGAAAGCTGGGCCAAAAAGACCGAAGGGGCTTTACCACCTCCCTGCAAATCGCCTGCCGCAGCCCTTGAAACTAGCGTCTGTCATTAGACAGAATCATTTCCTACTAGAAAGCTCTTTGGCCTTGTAGAGGCTTGGCGTGGGAGACTCAACATACTCTGTCTTGGCACGGTTTCCTTCAGTACGATTTTTTCTTTCTGGAAAGAACACAATACAGTAAAAAGAGGGAAACCATATAGTGAGAACGCCAGAGAATGCCAGGAAATATGAATCATGGGGGAGAGAATGCCTGAATTTATCTTTTCTCAAAGTTATTATTATGAAGGAGCAAGAGATTTCCTTCTTGAGTCCCTGAATCCACAATGTAAAGGGCATTTTTATTAAGTCAATGCTCATATTCCATTTTTTTAAAACATGTAGACTCTATGAGCATCTGTTTCTGCCATCATCAGCTCTTTTTCTCACGGCCGTGTAGCTCTGAGGAGAATATCAACAGGCCCAACAAATGGAACTAATAATGCCAGTAAGTTATACCCTATGCATTTTGTAGGCTGAGGCGTGAGGACGGGAGATGGTAAACACCAGGCAGAAAAGGGCTCACAGTCTCCTGGACGTTGCTGTTCACACTGCCAGTTGTGTCCCAGCGGCCCTAAGCGGTTCTCCTTTAGTTCTCTGGGTCTGGTTTCCTGCCTTCTTGTGGTGACATAGCAGGGGATTAAAAAAGAGCATCTCCTGGGGAGCGGATGTAGCTCAAGTGGTTGAGCATCTGCTTCCCCTGTACAAGGTCCTGGTTTCAATCCCTGGTACCTCCTAAAAAAAAAACAAAACAAAAGAGCATCTGCAGTGTGCTCTGCACATCTCAACAGAGGGTCCTGCCGCCCCTGAGCATCCAACAGCCCCACAGAGGAAAACATGGCCAAACTTCCCACCCACTGGAGCAGGAAGCAGGACTAGGAAACTGAGCTAGCTGCAAGTGTGCCAAGAAAGTGAATCCCATGAGATTTCAGGACCACTTAATCCATGAAATAAGATCAATGAACTAATGGTATTGTAGAAAAAGAATTTATGTTTCAATGGAAAACTGCCTCTTCTATAGCATACCCTGCTGGGTTATGAGATTTTAACCCTGTTCATTGTGTTTGAGCTATTTTGTAAGATTGTAAGGCTTGTAAATTGTTACTAAAGGATAGATATGTAGTTTCTGTCCTGTTTGGTACTATTTAATTGGTTCTCCCCCACTCCCACCACCACCCACTCCACCCCCACCCGAGGCCTTTTCCCTCAACCCAATTTTGGAAAAACCAGCTTTGTCTCCATTTGCAATTAATCTCAACATTCGTTTACTCCACATACACCTGTGTTGTTAGTTTTTTATTAGAGAAGTTGTATGTTTATAGAAAAATCATGCAGAAAATACAGTTCCCTTATACCCCACACCCACATGCACAGTTTTCCCTGTTATTAATACTTTGCATTAGTGCAGTACCTTTGTTACAATTGATGAAACAATATTATTATAATTATACTATTAACTAAAACCCATAGTTTACATTAAGGCTCACCATTTGTGAATTTTTTAAAATTCTAGTAACATATATATAACCTAAAATTTCCCCTTTTAACCACATTCAAATATATAATTCAGTGATGTAGATTACATCCAAAATGTTGTGCTTCCATCACCACCACCCATTACCAAAACTTTTCTATCACCTCAAACAGAAACTCTGTACTAGTTAAGCATTAACTCCCCTTTACCTAACCCCACTCTGGCCCCTAGTAACCTTTATTCTAGTTTCTGGCTCTAAAAATTTGCTTATTCTAATTATCCCATATAAGCGAGATCAATCGATATTTATCCTTTTGCTTCTGGCTTACTTCAAGATTCATCCATGCTGTCACTTGTATCAGAGCTTCATTCTTTTTAATGGCTGAATACTATTCCATTGTATGTATATGGCATATTTTGTTTATCCATTCATCAGTTGTTGGACACTTGGTTTGCTTCTATCTTTTGGCAAAAATAATGCTGCTAGGTGCAAATATCTGTTCTACTCCCTCTGTTCAATTCCTTTGGGTATATACAAAGAAGTGAGATTGCCGAGTCATATGGTAATTCTATATTCAACTTTCTGAGGAACCGCCAAACTGTTTTCCACAATGACTTCATCATTTTGCATTCCCACCAACAATGAATGAGTGTTCCTATCTCTCCTCATCCTCTTCACCACTGTTATTTTCCCTTTTTTTAATAGTAGCCATTCTAATGGTGTGAAATGGTATCTCCTTGTGGTTTTGATTTGCATTTCCCTAAAGGCTAATGATGTTGAGCATCTTTTCATGTGCTTATTGGCCATTTGCAATCTTATTTGGAGAAATGTCTAGTCAAGTCTTTTGTCCTTTTTTAATTGGGTTGTTTGTTTTTTTGTTGTTGGGTTGTAGGATTTCTTCATATATTCTGGATATTAAACCCTTATTGGATATATGGATTCTAAATATTTTGTCCCATTCTGTAGATTGTCTTTTTACTTTCATGATGAAATCCTTTGATGCACAAAAGTTTTTTTTTATTTTGAAGTTGACCTATTTATCTATTTTTTCTTTTGTTCCTCGTGTTTTTGGTGTAAAGTCTAAGAAACCGTTGCCTAATGCAAGGTCCTGAAGATGTTCTCCTACGTTTTCTTCAAGGAATCTTATAGTTTTGGTTCTTATATTTAGGTCTTTGATCCATTTTGAATTAATTTTTGTATATGGTGTGAGATAGGGGCCCACCTCCATTCTTTTGCATATGGATATCCAGTTTTCTCAGCACCAATTTTTGTTTATTTGTCTATCTTGAATGCACCAATAGAAGAGACTATTTTTTCTGATTGAGTGGACTTGACACTCTCGTGGAGGAGCAGATGTGACTCAAATGATTGAGCACCTGCTTCCCACATGGGAGGTCCCAGGTTCAGTTCCTGATATCTTCTGAAAACAAACCAAACAAGCAAATGAAAAAACCAACTCAGGGGAGCCAATGTGGCTCATTGGTTGAGCGCTGGCTTCCCACATATGATGTCCTGGTTTCAAACAGTCCCCAGCTGTAGTACCTCAAAAACAAACAAACAAACCAAAAAAAAAAAAAAAAAACAGCCATTGATATGAGGGTTTATTTCAATTTGATTCTATTGCTCTATATGTCTGTCCTATGTTGTTTTGATTACTGACTTTGTGATAAGTTTAAAAATAAAGAACTGTGAGTCCTACAACTTGCTCTTCTTTGTCAAGACGGTTTTGGTTAGCTTTTTACCTTACCCTTCCATATAAACTTGATTATCAGCTTTTCCATTTCTACAAAAAAGGCTGTCAGAATTTTTATTTTATTTTTAAATTGCTTCCGGTAGAATTTTTTTGTTTGTTTTTGGTTTTGTTGTTGTTTGTTTGTCGAGGTACCAGGAGCCAGCGATTGAACCTGGGACCTTGTAAGCATGAAGCCAGCACTCAACACATCGGCTCCCCTGAGTTGGTTTTCTCATTTGTTTGGCTGTTGTTTGTTTTTAGGAGGCACCAGGAACCAAACCCGACACCTCCCATGTGGAAAGCAGGTGCTCAATGGCTTGGGCCACATCCGCTTACCACTTCAGGTAGAATTGACATCTTAACAATATTTAGTCTTCCAAACCATTAATGCACAATTTCCTTCCATTTATTTAGGTCTTCTTTGATTTCTTTTAACAATGTTTTGTAGTTTTCTGTATACAAACCCTTTATATCCTTGGTTACATTTATTTCTTGATATTTGATTTTTTAAGTTTTCACTCATCTGTGCTGTTTTGACTTTTCCTTTGAACCAGTTATAACATCTGCCTGGTTCCATCATATCATATGAACAAAATATATTCTTTAATTCATGTTCATTTTCATATCTGTAAGAGTCATGATTTTACTTTTTTCTGAAAGTTTTCTTTTTTTTTCTTTTTTTTTTTCTTTTTTTAAAAGAAGCTTTATATTACACAAATGCCACATAAAAAAATATAGGGGATTCCCATATGCCCCACACCCTCCCACATCACCATCTTTCACTAGTGTGGTACATTTGCTATAATTGATGAACACACATTGAAGCATTGCTTCTAACCATGGACTATAGTTTATATTATAGTTTACATTCTGCCCTGCACAATTTTATAGGTTATGACAAAATGTATAATGGCCTGTATCTGTCACTGCAATGTCATGCAGGACAATTCCAATATCCCAAAAATGCTTCCATGTTACATCCATTCTTCCCTCTCCCTCTCCTCAGAAACCCCTGTGGCCACTGCCTTCATATCAATAATAAAAGTTCTTCTGTTGCTAGAATAGTAATAAGTCTATAAAAGAATAAAATAAATCTACTTTAGTCCATTGTTAACTCCCCAATTCTGAGGATTTTGGGATGGTAAGTCCAATGAACAAGAGAGTCGGTGGTGCAACTCTGCTGAGATTCAGAACTCAACCAGCACATGAACAGACCAAAGATTTAAGTCTCTAGGACATATATTTAACAAGTATCATGCTAATTGTGGGTTCTAATAAAAGGGGCAGAAGAGCCATGTGTAGGGAAACTATAAATGAGTCTAAGTCTTACACTGGGGAGCATAAATTCCAAAGTAAGGCCCACTGACAGGGTGCTGAATTCCTGAGCTGTCTGCCCTGCTTAGTTTCTGGATGTATCCTTGGGTCTAAGGTGGGTCTCTTACAGACAGCATATAAATGGCTCATATTTTCTTATCCATTCCACCAGTCTGTGTCTTTTGATTGGGAGTTTAATCCATTAACGTTCAATGTTATTACTATAAAGGCAGTTCTTATTTCACCCACTTTGACCTTCGGGTTTTATCTGTCATATTTTATTTTCATCATTCTTTTGAGACTTTTAGTTACTTTTACTGAAGTCTCTAGAGCTCTCAGGAGCCCTGCTGTTTGAGGCACTGTTTATTGAGGCAGTCAATGAGATCCTGCTGAGGCATGCATAAGTATAACCTCTTGAATGTCCTCCTGACTCACTTTGAAATCTCTTCGCTATAAAAACTTATTTATATTTAATATTTCCCCCTTTGGGTAAAGGGCTTTCTGAAATTTTTCTTTTAACAGTTTGGCAATCCCACCATGATACCCAATAGATTCACTTACCAGAGCCAGGTAAACTTCATCTCCAGAGGAGAGCACCTCATGGGGGTTTAAGCCCAAGCACATCTCTTGATTCCCAGAGGTCAAAGAATCCAAGCAGCAATAGCAGTTTGCTGAATCTCTGCTTTCCTAATTTTATTTCTGCTCACTACTAGTTTTAGTTTTGATTTGTTTGGGGTTTGTTTATGACATTATTCCCCATTGGAATTTAGATTTATATTCTCACCATTTGATGATCTATAAAAATGGATTAATGGTTTATAAAATTTATTCTCTGTAGGGTGAAAGGCAATAGAGAATCTGGTTTGTTAGACTTTTTGACTGGGAATTGGTTTTATGGCTGGATCATTTGGGAGCTCTGCAAATGGATTAATAGCTTATAGAGTATAACACAGTAACCCTATTTTAAATAATGGACTATATAGTTTATTATAACAATGTCCTTTCATGAATTATAACAAATATACCACATTAATGCAAGGTGCTCAATGATAAGGTGCTATATGGGAAAAAAGTATACCCTAATGCAAACTATGGACTATAGTTACAGTACAGTTTTAATATAAAATATTAAAACTACAGTTTTAATATTTTTTCATCACTTGTAACAAAAGTACCACACTAGTGCAAAGTGGTTAAAAGTGGGGGCTATATGGGAATGCTGTATCTTTTGAATGATTATTCTGTAAACCTACAACTTCTCTAAATAAACAAAAAATTTTTAAAGTTAAAAAAAAAATAGCTTATAGAAATCTTATTTCTTTTAGGTGAGAGATGGCAGAGAATGTAATTTGTTAGTCTTTTCTGTTTGTTTATTTGTCTATCTTGAATGCAAAACAAATAAGAATTTACTGGGAAGAAAATAGCTCTTTGACATGGGCTGTTGAGTTTTGTAATTCTACATTTATTTTTTACCGTGGCTGAAAATCTAAAATGAAGCTATAACCTTCCTCTATCTCCACATACGTAAATATGCGGTAAATGGTTGAACTTGATGGTGACACATTATAATGTCTGTAACAAACACTGTCTATTTATGGATGGGTTTGTGGCTGAAACAAGTAGTCTACGAAAATTAATGTTAGTTGGAGGACAACAGGAGGATAATATTGGGAATGTGTAACAATGATTTTGGAAGTAGAATGAGGATTGTTGTTAATGATATAAAAAAAGGAATAGTCTTCTACTACAGGCCGTTAAGAATGTGGTGATACATAGGGAAAATATAACTAATGTAATTTATGGACTATAGGTAATAACATTGTAATGTTTTTATAGTGAAAGCAAAATTGGTACTATATTAATTCTAAAAGTTAAAAAAAAAAGAATATGGGGTTAGGTTTTGTGAGATATAAATATGATTAAACATTTTTTATCTCTTCTCTTTTTTTTTCATTAATAAGGAGAACTTGACTATGTCATTTGATAATTCGTGTTCATCTGTGTATCTTTCTGAACCCTAGAGGAACAACTGAGTTAGTAGTTGGAATTAGATGAGATAAAAGTGCCTGAAAAAAGAAATTTTTAGGAGTAATGTTCCCATAACTTGTTGAGCTGCCTTTTTCTGTTCTTTGATTTTTGCGATTTTGACATAAAGTTGTTAATTAAAAAAAAAAACAGTTAATTTTGGTGTAATAAAACAGCTATGTCTTCTCTGATTTACCAACATTAAGTATAGCATAAGCTTATATTTTTATTCTATTTGGGTATGTTCTTCCTAACCTTTTACAGGTTACTGGTAAAATAAGCCAACATTATTCCTACTTAATGTTTAAGGTTATAAAAAATATAATTTTATACCTAACCAAATTGATTCATTGTTCTGATTATTTTATTTACCTTAGATTATAGGAAATGCAAATAATGAGTCTAAAAAAGCTGTAAAATACGTCAAACTTTGTTCAGCTTTGATGGGCTTGTTTCCTTGGTTACTGTTTACTGCCTTCATCTACAATCTGAACAGTTATTTTTCCTTCTGTGTAATCTGCCCAGATAGCAAACATTCTGGATCTTCTAGAATAACCTGCTATGGTTTATTTGACTATGTTATGTCCTCAATTATTTAAAAAAACAAAGGTTTCCCACTTAAGAAAGAACTAAGGTTCTTTACAATCATGCCACCTTCTATGTTTATTTTTTTAATATTATATTGTCACTTTGAAAGAGCAGCTAAATATTGTTTCTCAGGCACCAAGATCCGATTTCTATATTAAGTGTTCAAATATTCTGACGACTTTTGGTTTTTGCCTTCCCAAAATTGAATGTTAAATGTAAAATAAAATAAAATAAAATTTTTAGAATATTGTTTGCACCAAAAACTATTTTGAGATTTCCCACAGGGACCATTGAAAATCACAAACATTTGTTTCTTAGCCTTGTAAAAAGAGAAATGCTAGAAATATTCAGGTTTATTTGACATGTTATTACTTAATCACATGGAAGAGGTGTCAAATCAGAAGAGATACTCAGTCTTTCCTAGGTTAAATTGGTATGGGTAAAATGTTATCATTATATTTCAGAAACTATATGCTTAATGGGAATCTCCTAGAGATTTGCCAGTGTTCTCATGGCCCATGATGTATTTATCAGAAGCCTGGTACTGCTTTGCCTGATATTAAACAACAACAATATAGAGTTATCAGTCATAATTTGTTATTTTTTCAAATGTTAACTTGGTCTTAAGCTTTACTTCTTTAATTTGAATCTAGTATCTTCCAGGACAGTGGTTTTTAGTTGAGAATTCACATCACTTACCTATGGAGTTTTACTATATACAGATGTTTAATACCCACTCCAGGCCTGCAGAATATCTTTACTTGATATTCTTGATCTATTATTGGGATATTCTTACTTGACATTTTCACAGTATAGTCTCTCGAGATTATTATATGTTATATCTAAAGATTTTTTTCTCTGTAAAGATTATTTTCATCTATTTTTAGAAATTAGATGTAATGTTCACTGTCCTCTTTGCAAATAGGGATGTTATGTTTATAATTATTTTGTCTAAAATTTTTTTCAATTAACTTTATCATCTTGTTTGGCGTACCACAGAAGCAGCCAAATTCCCTCATCAGTTACGTTATTATTATAATGGACTCTTACCAGAGTTTTCACTTTTGAAACTTATCAGCAATAAGTTAACCACAACATTTCAAGTCTTTTGCCATCTACAGGTGGTTTTCTGATTTACTCTGATGCTTCCTTGAAAGGTCTACAATCAGCTGCAGACCAAAGACCTCTTCCTCTTGGACAGAGAAGGACTGTCTCAGGCCCTGTGGAAAAGGACAATGTCAGGACTTTTGGTTACAGGCTTCTGATGGCATCACTTAAACAACTTGGAGCCCAAACCAGTGTACTGAGTCAGAATTTCCAGAACTCTAGTCGGAAAGCAAAGAGGTTCATGAAGCTGCTAACCCAAGATCCAGTAAAGCAAAAATTACATAGCCCTGAATGCACTGACGCAAAATGATTGTGATTAGGGGGCAGGAATATTGTTCCTGTTTTAATGTTTTGTTTTCTGGATATATAAGGAAGTTCTTTATTTTCATCTTAAGTTATCTATAACTCATAACCATTTTGTAGACTCTCTTTTCATAAACTGAAATGAAGCATTTGTAAATGTAATCTTATTCTCCCTGCCTGACCCTCTAGAATCTGGAAACTCTTATTGCATATTCTTATTTTCATAGCAGTATAGTTATTTGCATAGGTCCAACAAAAATCTGTCCTCCTTTTTACTAGGACATAAATGGAAATGTTGGTTACTCAGCCAAGACCTTAACTGGAAGGTTATATTTGAGGATGACGCTCACTTAATCAGATATGACCAGACATTTCTAAGGAACTAAGATTGACTTTATGGAGCCAATGCTTACAAAGCCTGGTACCTGGCTTACGGTGTTCCCAGCTATTCAGGTAAGTAAGGAGGTCACTTCCTGGCAGGCCCAGGAATCTTAGGATATTTGGGACCTCAGAAGAGAGGAATTTTCTGAAATTAATTCACACAAATCTGGTGGTGCGTTCTTGTCTTGGTTCCCTAGCCTAAGAAGCTTTTAAAAGTCCAATCTGAAATTCCTTATTAAAACTTTGAACAAAGCAAACTAATAGGCCCCTATGGCAAATAAAACCCTTGTTACACCTATGTGAATAATCAGGTGAATATGACGAGATCAATCTTATTTTGTGATCAAGAATAATCTTTTTCAGAGACTATTTTTTATCAAAAGGGGGGCAGAAATTGTAGGAAAAAATTGAGAGTTTCAGTGGAAAACTATGTATCATCTATAGTATACCCTTCCATGTTATGAGATTCTAGCCTTGTTCATTGTCTTTAAGCTGTTTTATAAGACTTGTAATTCTAAGTAAAGATAGATATATAATTGCTGTCCTGTCTGGTAGGGATTTAATTGACTTTCTCCCCCACTGTGATGGAAACAATTTTGTATCTATTTGCATATCCCAACATTCCTTTACTTTTCCTTTGAATCAATTATATCTGTCTGGTTCTCTCATATTTTATGATATCATTGAAATAAATTCTTTAACACATGTTAATTTTATAATTATTTGAGATCAATTTTCTGAAATATCTTTTAAAAGGATAAATGGATCTTCTGCTATCCCTCTCCTCTTCTAAAGAGGTCTCTTCCAGGGCTGCCCTGATACATTGAGGCATAAAGGCAATCATGATGTATCTTTTCTTTTTTTTTAATTTTTCACCCCCCTCCCCCCAAATGCTTCTCTCATCTGTCTGCTCATTGTTTGCTCGCCTTCTCCAGGAGGCACTGGGAACCGAACCCAGGACCTCCCACATGGGAGGTGAGTGCCCAGTGGCCTGAGCCACATCCGCTCCCCATGGGCTGTGGCGTCTGCTGGCTTGTGGCATCTGCTCGTTGCGGCGGCGGCATCTAGCTCATTGAGGTGGTGCAGCATCTAGCTCGTTGCGGCAGGTACAGTGTCTGCTCATCTTCTTTAGGAGGCAGCGGGACCTGAACGCAGGACCTCCCATGTGTTAGGCAGGCACCCAGCTGGTTGAGCCACATACACTTCCCCACGATGTGTCTTTTTAAAACAACCCATAATTGGAAAGATAACTAATGAAAATGGGCTGCCTCCTTTCATTCGTGTGAATGGATAGGAAGAGAACTAGCTGGCATTCCTAGAGCCCTCACAGTGTGCCAAGCTTTGTGCTGGGCACTTGGCATTCTGTAGGACATTTTGAAATAGCTGCACAGCAGTTATCCCCCTTCTTTAGTGGTGAAAGAACTCCAGTGTTGAACCTTTCCCCTCAATGTCTCTGACTAGGAAAGGCTACCACAGTGGTCCCAGTCCCCTTGCCAGTGACTGGTTATAAATAGTTGTATGACATGACCAGAGATGTGAAGGCATGGCTGTGTGACATGGCTGGCAGGCAGGGACAGAAGAGATTCCAGGAAATGTTTCATGCTCATAAAAAAGAGATACATAGGGAAAAGCACACCCTTTATTTGAGTCTACATATGACATCTGCAACTATGGCAGCCATCTTGTGATCATGAGGGCAGCCAACCTGACTGAGGACAAAAGTATCAAGTTATCTTGGCAGAGTAAAAAGAAAGAAAACTCCTAGGTTCCTGATGATATTGTTGAGCCACTGAACTAACCAAGCCTGGAATTGTCTTTTCTCAAGATTTCTTGATCTGTGGGAGAATACATTTTCCTGTTAAAGTCAGTTGGGTTGGGTTTTCCGTTACTTACAGCCAAAAACATCCTAACTGATACATATATTTTATTTCATTTCATCTTTACAACCTATAAGGTACTTGTGAGTATTCTCATATTGCAGATGAAAATCTGAGGTTCCTAGAGTTTTAGTAACTTGTACCCAAGGTTGTCTAGGGTCATACATAAGACAAAATTTGTATCTAACTGGGACTCCAGACCTAGTCTCTCTCCACTGCCTCTTACGTCCTCTATGTTTATTACTGGTCACTGTGAGAAGATCAATTTCTCTTGTTTGTGTGTATCTGTCTATCTATCTATCTATCTATATCTATCTATCTCTTTATTTCAAAATATCTTAGGATGCCATAGAGCTTAGTGGTAGGAACAGACCTTTGTGTGAGATGGATCTGGGTTTAAATCCTGTCTCTGCATGACCTTAGGCAAGTCACTTGACCTCTTTAAGCCTCAGTTTCTTCATTTGTGGAATGGGGATAACAATGCCTATAATATAAGACTGTGATCAGGACTAAGTAAAACTATGTAAATAAAGCACTTATCACAGGTCCTGGCACATTATACATGCAAAGAAAAAAAGTGGTGACCCTTATAATTATTACTAATGCATTTTTACCTTCGGTAGTCAGCACTTTCAGGCTCCTTTCAGCCTGCCCCTCCATGTTAAAACGGCAAGATCCTCCTCCTGCTGCCACACAGTCCTCATCACAAGCAGCCCAGCTCCCTGGGAGCACCCAGTGTTCCTCATTTTGGCTTTACTCTCATTTACCGGCCCCTCTTGGGGCCCTGAGGGCTTTGATGTTCACGTGGCTGCTGGCTGGGGCAGGAAGATAAAACCCCACTTGTTGCCTCTCTCCACAATAAGACCTTTGGCCATTTAGAGGGGCACTGAGATAAAAGGCTGGATTATTTTTTTCTCTCTTCATTTTTTTTTCAACAACAAATGGTGGTTTGTCTTTATCAGCCACTGCTTCAGAGGCGCACCAGCATCAAAGAGCATGAAAGCAGCAGAAGCCGGAGGCAGGAGAGTTCTAGCCCACCAAAGGGGAATTTGCCTGTTTACAGGACAAACAGAAAGCAGAGGAAGGACAGAGTAGCTGTGTGCAAAGCGCATCCCCCTGGGGTGTCTTAAGCTCACACCTCTCACCCTATTCCCCAAAATCTGTTTTCTTGACATTGACCCTAGGCCAAGCTTGGCAAACAGTCAAAGCAGGGGCGGGGAGGAGACACACAGGTTGCAGACAGCTCAACTTGTCTTATGGGTAATCTTGAACCTGCTTGACATCTTCTAGTCCAGGGGGCTTAATGTGCTTACAGTGGTAGGCCTGTGTATGTTGGGTGTTCTATTGGGATTCACAAGTTCAGTGTCAGTCTCTGCTCTGCCAAAGTCCTGTGACTGTGCAAGTGAAGGAGGCAAGAGAGAATAGCCTATCTGCATAATAATAAGGCTTATTGTTTTTGGAGTTTTTTGTTTGTTTTTGTTTATGTTTTTGAGTATGTCCTACTTGCCAGCTCCTGAGCTAAGTACTCAATTAAGTGCCATGGGGTAGGTGGGCCTACCTTCCCCCTTTTACAGGTACAGAAACTGAAGCTTAGAGAGCTCAAGTCGGTTGTCCAAAGTCACATCCTACGGGGAAGAGGCAGGACTTAAACACAGATCTGAACCAAAATGTGTGTTCTTAACCAAGTGTTATAAAGCTGCTTCCACAGGGACTGTAAGTGTACTTTGGAAAATGCCAAGCAAGATTCAATTGTAGGGCCTCTGCCTTTTTTAAAAAAAAAACAAAACAAAACTCTTTTATTTATTTATTTCTCCCCCCACCTCACTGTTTATGCTCACTGTCTGCTCTCTGTGTCTGTTCATTGTGTGCTGTGTCTGCTCACCTTTTTTTTGGAGGCACTGGGAACTGAACCCAGGACCTCCCATGTGGGAGGGAGGCACCTAATCGCTTGAGCCACATCTGTTCCCTGCTTGTTGTGTCTCTGTGTTTTTATGTGTGGAGTAGAGGAAGAGCAGCTAGAATTAGGAAGGGAGTACCCAAGATAACTTTCAAAGAATATCAAGCTTATCTCTAGCATATTGGCCTGGGGAATGAATGGGGCAGGGAGGCAAACCAGAAAAGAGAGAGCAATATGGGTGATGAAGAAAGTGAAACAAGAGGTTTAATGGAAGTAAAGGGATGAGCAAGAAGAGAAAAGAACTGGAACCAAGTTTGATGCGTCAGCTCCTTGAAAGCCAGCATGAGTCACAGTAGATTTCAACAAATTCTCTGCCAGCGAGGAAAGGGATTGAGAAAGAGCAGGATTCCACCACCGATAAGGACAGCCTTGCCCTGCGCCACTGTGCCCCACCTTCTCACACCTCAACAGGGCTCTTACGTCAGACTCTTCTTCAGTTACTGCACTTAGGGAACATGTATTTAGCACTCACTAAGTGGCTGGCATTGAAGGAGGAGGATGGGAATGAGGGACATAGAACAGCCCTAACAAATGAAGTAAGAGCCTCACAATTTCTTCAGTCTGGATTGTTCTCCACCTCCCTGTCAACTTAGAAAGTGACTGCTCAGATCTAGTCCCATCTCAATTGTGAGCTTCTGGAAGGCAAAGTGAGTGTCCTGTTCATCTCGGTCTAATCTCAGTGGCTTCGTGGAGTACCTGGTACACAGTAGTTGATCAGTCAAGAGTTGATGAATGAATGCCCTGGGCATTCTAGAACCCAAGCAACAAAAAGTTTAAAATAGGAAAAAGAGCAA
This sequence comes from Cabassous unicinctus, assembly GCA_029593785.1. Taxonomy (NCBI): domain Eukaryota; kingdom Metazoa; phylum Chordata; class Mammalia; order Cingulata; family Chlamyphoridae; genus Cabassous; species Cabassous unicinctus. The sequence goes on from JAQZBX010057319.1 coordinate 16,058, forward strand.
AGGACATAAATGGGCGATTCAAAAAAAATGAAAGAAAAATAAATGGCTCTTAATCACATGGAAAGATGCTTAACTCCCGGCATAATAAGAGAGATTCAGGTTAAAGCTACACTGAGAAAATCTGTCTCACCTCTCAGACTGGTAAAAAAGTGACGATATATAGTGTTGGGAGGCTGTGGGCACACAAGCAGACACAAACCTTGCTCACGGGAGTGCAAAATGCCATAACCCCAAAGGAGGTCAACTCGGCAATATCTACCCAAATTACAAATATGTTATCCTTGGTCTGTCAATCCTTCCTGAGATTTATCCTGTAGATAAGCTTGCAATTGTTAAACTGGAGTCTGTACGGGATTATTAATTGCAGTATTTTTTGCACTAGCAAGAGATTAGAAATAGCTCAAGGGCCCTTCTCTAGAGAACTGGGAAAATAGACTGTGGTGCTCCATAAAATGTAGGACTGTATTTGTATTTGCTTAATTTGTGTTAAGAAACACTAGAAAGAACCACAAGAAACCAATGAAAGTGGTAACACATGTGGGAACCAGGGAACAGGGTGAACACCTGGGGAGAGAGAAAACTACCCAAGGCACAGCTTTCATATAGTTTATAAATTGTTTTACTAGAGCAGTTGTAGGTTTACAGAACTCTCATGCAGAAAGTACTTCCCAAGAATACAATTCAGTGGTGTTAATTACGTTCACAACATTGTGTTACCATCACCAACATCTATTACCAAAACTTTTCTATCACCCCAAACAGAAATTCTGTAACAATTAAGTGTGAATTTCTCATTTCCCCACCCCCATCCCAGAAACCTGTATTCTATTTTCTGACTCTATGAATTTACTTATTCTAATTATTTCATATCAGTGGGATCATAGAATATTTGTCCTTTTGTGTCTGACTTACTTCACTCAACATGGTGTCTTCAAGATTCAACATGTTTTGTTGCATGTATCAGAACTTTATTCCTTTTTACAGCTGAATAATATCCCATTGTATGGATATACCACATTTTGTTTATCCATTCATCATTTGATGGACACTTGGATTGCTTCCACCATTTGGCAACTGTGAATAATGCCACTATGAACATCGGTATGCAAATATCTATTTGAGTCCTTGCTTTCAATTCTTTGGGGTATATGCCTAGAAGTGGGATTACCAGATGATGCTTTTATAACATTTTGGTCCTTGAATTATGTGAATGTATTGCCTAGTCAAACAAATTAATTAAAGTAAAAATAAAAATAATAGTCATATAATATTAAGTAATATGTAATATTAGAATATTAGTCATAAAAGATAGAGTTGAGAAAGTCCTTCATCTCTCTTGTCCATGGCAGGAACATTCATGGGGAAAAAATTAAAATGACTCTCAAACTCAGAATAAATTAAAATTTTAACGCCGTATTAAAATTTATCTATTGATTAACCAATTTCTTGGAAGACTAAAAATAAGATCTATTTTCTTTAAGAAAAAACTGATGTGGTAAATAAACGTACCAGTCAAAAGCACTTAAGCCACGTGGAGGAAAAGTCTCATGGCCTATTGTGGAGAATTTCAGATGCTCAGAAGGCGATCTGGGGGGTCAGATGTGGCTTAAGTGGTTGGGCATCCATCTGCCATATGGAGGGACCCGGGTTTACTCCCCGGGACCTCCTGATAAAATAAAAATAGAAGGAGTGCAGGCGAGCCACCAGCCCACGCACAGGCTCACAGCGAGCCAGGCCCCGCCGAGCCACACAGCAAGATGATGACGCAGCGAGGGAGAGACACAGGAGAGAGCCAAGACAAGACGCGCGGGAAACCAGGAGTTGAGGTGCCTCTCTCCCACATCGGAGGTCCCTAGGATGGAATACCAGTGAAGACTGGAGGAGAAGGATGAGAAGAGAAGGCAGGAAACAGACACAGAGGATCACCCAGCAAAT
>JAQZBX010057320.1:0-17987 GCA_029593785.1 Cabassous unicinctus
TCTCTTATAATACCTCGTTAGGGCCTTGTAATTGTAAGCTTCTACCCCAAATAAATAGTCTTCGTAAAAGCCAACAGATTTCTGGTACTTTGCATCAGCACCCCTTTGACTGACTAACACACTTTCTATATAAAAAAAATTCTGAATTTTCTAATACACATGGTGTAGCTGTTTGAAAGTTTGATGTAATTATGAATCCCAAAAGTGGATGTTGGATCATGCTTGTGAACTGGTCTGCTAATCTGGGCATGACTGGGTTATGATTGGGGCATTGTCTGGGCCATGTCAGTAGGGCGTTCAGCCCTACCCCTTGGTGGGTGGGGAATCAAATATAAAAGGCCAGGCAAAGGACAGAGAGAGCAGTTCTGATGTTGGAGTTTTGATGCTGGAGCCCGGGGAGGCAAGCAGACCGAGGAGCTTGGTCATGAGGAAGGAGAGAAGGCCCCGAATAGAGACGAGCCGTTTGCCTGACAGTTTCACAGCTGGCCTTATGGACAGAAGCAAAGCCTAGAAAGCATCATAGTCTACAGCTGACCTTGTGGAGGAAACAGAGGAGCTAAGCCTGGAGAGAAACGCAGTCCCGGGAAGAGAGGAACCCAAGAAGCCTGAGCCCTGGCAAACGTTGGCAGCTGCCTTGCTCCAACATGTGGCAATGGACTTTGGTGAGGGAAGAAACTTATGCTTTATGGCCTGGTATCTGTGGACTTCTACCCCAAATAAATACCCTTTATAAAGACCAACCAATTTCTTGTATTTTGCATCAGCACCCCTTTGGCTAACTAATACGCATGGTCAGATGAATTCAGATAAATAATTGTGGACTATAATATTTGTAGCTAGTTCTTTGAGCTGACATTGGATACTCCATTTATATAGTTTGTTATTAAATCAGTAGTTCACACTAATGCATGGGGTTTTGATTATTTGTTTTTAACAAGTATTTCTCCTTTTGCTTCTTTCAGTTTACTGTTTATGTGATTTTTCTTCTTTAGCCTTTTAATATGGCAGAATATATTGATAGATTTACAATTTTTGAACCCCCCTTACATCTCAGGAATAAATCCCACTTAGTCATTGTGACAGTTTGATGCTTTTGTGGATCCCTTTTAATATGGCAGAATATATTGATAGATTTACAATTTTTGAACCCCCCTTACATCTCAGGAATAAATCCCACTTAGTCATTGTGACAGTTTGATGCTTTTGTGGATCCCAGAAAAGACCACATACTTTAGCTAATCCATTCCCGTGGGTGTGGGACCCTTAGATTCAGTGGTTAGGGTGTGATTGGATTACTTCAATGAGATGTGACCCAGGGTGCATCTTGGTCCTCTTGCTGGGGTCCTTTATAAATGGGAGAAACATGCAGAGAGGCACAGAGAAAAAGCAGCAGAGACTGAGAAATCCTGAGAGGCTGAGAGCAAGGTCAGGAGGCTGGAATCAGCTGAGCAAAGAGGCCCCCAAGATGCAGCCCAGAGGAGAGGGGAGAGATGAGTCATTTGCTTGATTGCCCACAGCTGAGCTCAGGGAGAAAGTGAGCCTTGAGTAGAAGGCAGAGACCCAGACTGGAGAGCCACCATTGTCTCCTGTCATGTGGCAGGAGTCCAGGATTTCTAGCAGCCAATCATCGGTGAGACAGCATCTCTGATGATGCACTGATTTGGTCATTTTCTCAGCCTCAGAACTGTAAGCCTTTAATCTAATAAATTCTTATTATAAAAGCCAACCCATTTCTGGTATATTGCTCCCAGCAGCTTTTAACAAACAAAAACTGTCATGGTGTAATATTCTTCATATATATTGCTGAATTCTATTTGCTAATATTTTGCTAAGGATTTTTGTATCTATATTCTTGAGGGTTATCGGTCTGTAGTTTTCTTTTTTGTACATTCTTTGTTTTTTTTTTTAAATCAGGGTAATATTGGTTTCTTAAACTGAATTTGGGGACTATTGCCTTCTCTTCTATTTATGTAAGAAATTATGTAGACTTCATGTCAATTCATCTGGTCTGGTGATTTCTTTTTTGGGAATATCTAAATTATAAATTCAATTTCCTTACTAGTTATAAGACTATTCAAATTACTCATTTCATTTGTGTGACTTGTGGTAGTTTGTCCTTTTCGAGGAACTGGTTCACTTCATCTAAATTGTCAAATTTGTGTGTAGGGTGGTTCAAAATATTTCCTTATTATCTTTTTGATGCCCATAGGGTCTGTGGTGATATAGTTCATTCCTGACACTGGTAATTTGTGTCTTCTTTCTTTCTCTTTGGTGTCTGTCAGTCTTGCTAGTAGTTTGCTAATTTTATTGATCTTTTCAAAGAACCAGCTTTTTGTTGTATTAATTTTGTCCATTTTTTTGTTTTCAATGTCATTGATTTCCACTTGTACCTTTATTACTTCCTTCTTTCTGCTTACTTTGGGTTTATTTTGTCCTCCTTTTCTAGGTTCCTTAGCTTAGATTATCATTTGTGACGTTCCCTCTTATCTAATAATTTTGTGCTATAAATGCCCCTCTCAGCACAGCTTTAGCTATGCCCCACAAATTTTGAAATAGTGTGATATATTTTCACTTAGTTCAATGAATCTTTTGAGATGTCCTCTTTTCCTCTTTGATCTCTCTCCATACTGTTTTTTAAAAAGTGGTTTTTAGTATATTCACAAGGTTGTACAGCTATCACTATGGTCCAATTCCAGAATATGTTCATCACCCAAAAGAAACCCCCTACCCATTATTAGTCACCCTCCAGTCCCCTCCCCACTTGCCCTGGAAAGCACTAATCTACTTTCTTTCTTTATGAATTTGCTTCACAGAAATAGAATTATACTGTATGTGGCCTCTTGTGACTGGCTTCTTTCACTTAGCATGTTTTCAAGGTTTTCAATGTTTTCATGTTTTCAATGCAGTCTCAGTACTGCATTCCTTTTTACGTGGCTGAATTATATTCCATGGTATGAATATGCCATGTTTTGTTTAACCATTCACCAGTTAATGGACATTTGGGTTGTGTCCACTTTTTGGCTATTATGAATAATGCTATGAACATTCATGTGTACAAATGTGTTTTTGTGAAAAGAAGATGGTGTCATTCGCTTTGCTGTAGAAGTCTGGGGGTATTATGTTGATTTAAACAGCTCTTTTTAGCCCGAGCTCTTCTCTACTTGTTGCCCCATCAACTATCTAGGTGATAGGTATCTGGAAAAAGGATGATACATTTGAACACTATATCTTACTTTTTATTCCCCTACTCTGGGCATTAGGCTACTGATTCTAAGTTTTATTTATTTCTGTCTGATTCAGGTTCATGGTTTGAAGGGATCCTTTTAATTCAGGACTTAAATAATGATCTGTGAATGAATAAGCCAAATCTATGAAAAGAAGTAACATAAAATTTACTAAACAATTAGCTAAATGATACTAGTAATCATTTAATAATAGTATTCAATAGTGTTTCCCACTTCTTGGAACTTCATGGGTTCTGTCCCAAAGGTGTGGTTCCTCTACCTCTCCCAAAAAGCACTGTGGAGCCATTCTTGGACCTTGAGCAGGTCAATGACTTAATGGAAGTCATCACATTTTAGAAAGAAAATCTGGCAATTGAACAATAAAAAGGTAGAATGGAAGACAGGCTGGACCCAGGAAGGTCTGTTTAAAACTCTTATAGGAGAGAAGTGCTTTATAACCTGCTGGTGATGGTAGGAAAACTACATTTGAAAAATAACGCAAAAGGATATCTGAAGGTAGAATCAAAGGAGCTTGATACTCTGATGAATTATCATAATTAGGATGAAGGACATGGAGTGTAAGCAATGATTTATTCTAAACATAATCTCTTCTGGGGGGCCTGTTTCATGAACACTGCCTTTTGCCTGTGTTCTACTGCCCTCCGCTTGGTTCGTGAGGATGTCACACACTATGTTATGTTGTTACCTTCACAAAATGTCAAGTTGCTTCACGTTTATGTGTAGTTGCTTCTAAACTGGTCTTTATGCTCCTCAAAGGCAGAAGCCATTTTGTTTATTGTTTTGTGTTTCATGGAATCTAGTTATGAGCTTCTGCCCACAACAGGATTTAATAAATATTGCTGATTGGTCAAGTGACCTACAGTGGAAAAGAGAGTAGAAGAGAGGGAAAACTGCTGCAAGACAGGGTGATTTGGGGAAATAAACAGGGTTTCCATATTTCTTTCTGATGGCAACAGTAGAAATAATCAAAGAAGACTCCCTTTGTGAAATAGATTCTTCTAGAGCAGACCACCCTGCTGTTTAATCAAGTCTAGTCAGTGTTCTGGGGAGCTTTTTCTTCAGGCTACAGCCTTATGCACGACTCTTGGCCAAGGACCTCTCACAGTTTTCATTAATACACAGGCAACACACACACACACACACACACATGCCCGTACACATGCACACAAAGACACACACACATGCAGACACGCACACCAATTGGTTGGGGAAAAAAAGACAGAACAAAAGGAAAAACTATATAAAGTAAAGGAGATTGTTTATACATTTCAGTTTCTCAGCATCTGCAGCTGTCATCTGTTTTCAGTTTGGTCATTTTTATTAAGGCAAAGTGGCACATGCTGTCATAGGAACTGTTCCAGCTCACGCTCCCCAGCAGGTCACCGGGCATCCCCTGGTGTGCTGAGACATGATATGTTTCCTGCCAGTGGTTGAGGATGAGGGAAAGCTCTGCTCAGCATCAATTTCTAGTTCAACATGGAAACAGACACATGAAATGCAGAGAAGAATTACTCCATTTAAAGAGTTGGTCTATTAATTTCACAAATAATTATTAAGCATTCATAATCCCTCACAGTGATTTTAATTCCCTGTGGCAGTTAGATAGCTGGCCTGCTTTCAGGGAGCTCGACCTTTGGGTTGTGTCTTTCACTTGTGGTCATTCCATGTGCCCAGTCTGTTCCCTTTGACCCAGGCAGCATCTGGGACCAAGCTGCCTGGCTTTGGGAGTCAGAGGAAAGAACAGGCTAACTGGTCCATATTACAACCAAAGCAGTGACTTTGAGCCTCATTAGCACCAACTAAGTAAATGACCTCAGTTATTTGGGAGTGGAGCCTGGCCACTATAACTTGATCCCTGGCAAACTCAGGGAATGATTCACTTTTTTTATATACTTCAGAAGAGTATCTGGTAGTAGTTGAGGCAGCATATGTGGATCTTCTCCCAAGGACATCTCATCAGACAATAGTGAAGGAAAAAGCAATGTTGCAAACACATTTTCCTAGAGTAAAAAATGTGGCTGATATCACTGACTTTGAGAGTGACCCTGATGCCCACTCAACTCTGAGAAAATGAGGAGAATGCAAGATGGGTTGAGACTGGTGATTCCTAGATATTTGGCATCTTCTCTCAGTGCCTCCTAAGCCATGAGGCAGTATAATATTGTCAGAAAATGGGCAATTAGTGACTTACAGAGACCAGCAGGGGCCCTTTAAAGATGAGTTGGGCAGCTTGATCTGAGTTGCTTCCCCTTAAAAGTCAGCAGAAGTCTTCTTGAAGGTGTCTGAGAAATTATGCCATAGCCCTTCCATTGCTGCTATGATAATGAGCTTCAGAAAGCTTTTGGATGCCAAAGCTGCAGCTCATCTAGACTTCCCCTACATAGCGTCAGTCCTCAGACTGAAGACTATGACTCTACCATTTCCCTCATACTCATAGCAACGTACCTAGCTTGCCTGCCTGGCCCTGCTGTCTCTGTAAGTCACTTATTCATTTGACCATGGGCAAAAGCTTGATCTCTGAGCTTCAGTCCTTCTCTGTAACTCATGGAAAAAAGACTACCCATCTGGAGTAAGGGAAACATTGAGAATTGAAGTCTTGGTTGCACAGGACTGTAATGCAGATAAAATAATATATGTACAGTGTATACTGTGGTTCTCTGCCTAGCCCTCTTCAAGGCTGGGGTGCCCAATCCCTGGCTGCTGGGAATAATGTTTGCTGATGGCTCAATGCTGCTTCCCTCATTGGGACTTGCCCTCAGCAGCAGTGAAATATCTTATCTAAGGTTACACCCCCTCCCTAGGGGTGATTTGCAACCAACAATTAGCTTCTATAGGGACCTACAGGTCTGTCCCCCTTGTTTCATTTTGGGACAGCTCTGAAGTGCCCTCCTAGCTTTGAGCTCCCCACAGAATCTGATGAAGCTCAGATGTGACCACATGTGGGTCAGCCTGTCCCCCTGTACATTCCTAATTCCACACTCTCTGACAAGTGTATCTCCCAAGGGCATTCCTCATATATCTTCTGCATGTAATGTTCCATTCCACAGTTTGTTTCCAGGGAACCCAGCTGAAGACAGTTGATACTAGGAATGGCTGTAGGAAGTAGACTCTAAGAAATGAATCATTTGTTGGCTGGACGTTTGTAGGTGGAATAAGGATGGCCCCCACCGTGCTATACTGGTGTCGTTATTAAAACTTTCACTGGTGATAAACTGGTTTGGTGGAAAGGGACACACTGGTGCTTGAGAAGTATAAGGGAAATTGTAATTACAGTGTTTGGGATTGAATTACGCCCCCTAGAAAGACTGATCCCCAGTCCTATGGATGTGAACCCACTTTAACTAGGACCTTTGAAGATGTTATTAATTAAGTTGTGGACTCATTTGTGAATATATCTTCAAAAATCCTATTTAAATGAGGCCAAATTGAATCAAGGTAGGCCTTAAACCATATGTCTGCAGTCCTTACAAGGCAGAGGAAATTCAGACACACTCAGAAAAAGCCACAGGGGGAGACCCAGGAGACAGATCACCATGTGATGGAGTCAGAGATGTAAGCCAAGGGACCTCAAGGATTGTGGTAGGCCAGCACCAGGATGCTTTCTGATTCTTGGAGAAAGCACAGCCTGTGGAGACCTTAATTTTAGACTTCCAGCCTCCGAAACCATGGGATAGTACATGCCTGTTCTTTAAGCCAACCCATTGTGTGGTATTTGTCATAGCAACCCTGGAAAACTAAGACATACAGGGACTATGGAATTGGGTGGCTATTGTTGAGCAACACTGATTCACCAAGGTGAGATAACGACAAGCTCATTGTGATTAATTACAGATTAAGGATAAATGTGAAACTGGAGTGTCACCTTGGCAGCATTTAGAAAATCCTAATCCCTTGTAGCTGGAGAGAAGACAGAGAGGAGGACCAGGTTCAGGATTTAATCCTTAGAGTAGTGGAGCTCTAGAGAAGGTTGAATTCACATCCTGGCAATTTTCCTGAGCCAAGGTCAGGGCCCAAATAAGAAGAAAGTAGAATCCCAAGACTTGGGCTGGGCAGTTGTGAATTTTGAAACCCCCATTTCCTTGAAATCTGCTAGCCTTAGGAAAGTGACCTATTCCCCTTGGTTAGAAGATTATGGCTCTACTCTGTGCAGTAGTTTTTATAATGAGGGCAATGTTTGTCTCCTTCCTGATCTACCCTCCCTTCCTTTTCTGCAATCAGATCAATAACAAAGATCAAATCTCAGCATAGCCTGGCTGAGGATGTGCTGGGCCTGGTAAGAGAGGAGCAGGACTAAATGCCAAAGGAGCTGCCTGGCCTGGCTTATATGTATGAGAAGAGGTGGGCAAAGTATGTGTGGACCCATCCTAAAGGGGACCAAGGAGCAGCAGCAGCAGAGCATCAAGCTGGGTAAGAGAGAGTTATTAATATAGGGGCACTCTCTTGTGATACAGGATTAAACTCCCTGGCAAGGACTCTGGGAGACAGTGTTACCATGCTGCAAGGCTCTTGGAAGCTTGGGAAACATGACAGCCCACACTAAGGAAAGTGGAAATGACAGAACTTTCCTGGAAGATGGTGGAGGAAGGGATCAAAGATTCAGAATACCACACATGCTAGAGTGGATAGACTCTGTAAGGCTGAAAACCCCACCAGCTAACTCTGTTCATCAAGGGTTTGGAGAACCCTGTGTTTACCAATGAGGAACGTGCCCAAGGGAGGAGCATTGGCAGTCTTGGGAAGGCCAGCAGGGTCTGTCCCCTGTAGGCCAGGTCTGATGGTAGAGAATGCTGGTCTCTCTGATCGCAGTGGAGCTGATAGGCATTGCCGCCAACCGCCATTATTTTGAGATCCTAACGCTCAGAAGCTGGTGAGCACAATTTTTACAGTGAATGGTGGGATTGAAGTGGTAGTCCCAGGGGTGCCGTTTGCAGAAAGCTATGGAGATGGACAGTCAGAAGACTGAGGACAACTGCCCCACTGAAAGTTTCTGGACCTGATCTACAATCTCAGTCTGGAACCCACTGACCAAAGGAGGGGCTAGGTACCTATGAAGGACACTGCCATCTTGTGTCAGATGTATTTAGAGGTAATCCCCTAGTCTTTCCCCAAAGGGACCTATGGCCATTTCTTTGAGTGTATTAGGGGAAAGGAGAATACCCAGTAGATCTTTCAAGAATTGTTGGTGACAGGGTCTGAATTGGCATTGATACTTGATCCAAAGTGTCATCATGACCCTCCATTAGAGCGAGGGCATATGCATGTCAGGTATTAAGTGGCTTTATGTCCCCAGATCCATTCACAGTGGGTCACTCAGTCCAGGGACCTATCTGATGGTCTTATCCCTGGTCTCTGAATGCATAATTGGAGTGGACATACCTGGGAGCTAGAAGAACCCTACGTCTTTTGACCTGTGGGTAAAAGCTATTGCAATGGGAAACGCCAGATGGAAGTCTCTGAAACCGTCCTCTTCTACCCACCTGACAAAGATAATAAATCAAAAACAGTAATGCATCCCAGGGAAAATAGTAGTGATTAGCATGACCCTTAAAGACATGAACAATACATAGGTGGTGGCTTCTGACATTTCTCAATTTAATCCAGCACACTGTTCCTTCTAAAAATTAGATGGATTAACCCAGTAGTAGCCTCTTGCAGTAGCCCTTTGCAGTTGCCTCATGTAGTATCTTTGCTAAAGCAAATTAACATGGTCTGCAACCACTGATCTGGAAAATATGTTCTTTTCCAGCTCTCAGAAAGTAGTATAAGCAGTTCCATTCATGTAGCATAGACAACACTACAAATTACAGTCTTGCCTCAGGGCTGTGGTAATTCTCCCACTCTCTGTCTGAAAGGACCTGGACTGTATGGAAATTCCTTGGGGGCATCTCATTGGTCCTTTATATTGATGAAATACTGCTAATTGGAAAGGATGAGCAAGAAGCAGCAAGTATGTTGAAGGCCTTAAAAAGACACAGCCAAACCAGAGTGGGAGACAAACCCTATGAAGAGTCAGGGGTTTGCTACATCAATGAAAAATTTTAGGAAACCAGGATTCTGGGGTGTGTTGGGACATCTCCCTTAAAATAAGGACAAATTGTTGCATCTCACACCCTTCACCATTATAAAAGAAGCATAAAACTCACTAGGCCTCTTTGGGTTCTCAAAGCAGCATATTCCGCACTTGGAATACTTCTTGGCCCATTTACTGAGGGATATGCCAGGTTGCCAGGTTTGAACGGGGCCTAGAGCAGGAAAGGGCTCTGCAGCAGTTTCGGGCTGCACAATTTAACAGTCTGTAGTGCCAGAGATAACTGTGGTGGGAAATGAAGCCATGCAGCATTTCTGGCAAAATCCAATAGGAGACTCACAATGTAGACCTCTAGGATTATAGAGTAAGGCCATGCTGTACAGTAATAGAAAAGCAGCTCCTGGCTTGCTACCATGCCATGGGAGACATGAAGCAGCTGACCATGGGGCATCAAGTGACATGTAGCCAGGGCAGCTTATCACAAGTTGGGTTCTGTCGCCATCACTGTTGCACCAGCACTTCTCCCACTGCTCACACTTATGGCTGCATGGGGTTGGGAGGAAGCTGATGCCTAGCTGCAGAAGAGAAAAAGGCTGGACGTAGTTGTGGGTCAGCTCGGGCACGTTGGTGTCAGACCTGTCTCTTTCCCTCTCCTAAATTTCCTACCTGAAACAAGAGCCCATGTTTTTAATCACATAAACATTTATCAGATAGTCATAATATAATGGATTCTGGTAAGAGGAAAGGATGGGGATGTGGGAAGTTGTCAGGAGACACCAATCTCCAAGCCTCCCAGGCCAAGGCTCCTGAATTCCCTCCTTGGTGCAGGTGTTTTACCATGCATCTTGCAAACACTGCCAATTTCATGCTCTGAGGTGGGCACAATTACTCCCCATGGCAAAGAAGCTGGTGGTCAAGAGGAGAGACGCTCTGCTTTCTAGGATGTTATGCACTTCACACGTACTTTTAATTTTCCTGGCAGCAAGTATTGCCCCGTAACCCTGATGGCTGTGACCATACAGGCATCCTGTCTTCATTGGGTCCTCTTAAAAAGGAGGTGTGCAGTGCTGCACCCTAAAGCTGTATAAAGGACCTGCAAGAGAGTGAGCTGTCTTCCTAGGCTCTAAGCCTAATAAAGACAATTGTTGTATGAGAAAACAGGATTTTTTTTGGGGTGGGGAGAGGGGGAGTGAGGGAGAGTTAATACTCCCCAGAGTTCTTGGGCTGAACCGGAATGGTATGAGCATTTGCTAGCAAGGACACGGGGAAGGACTAACTGAAAGGATCTTAGTTGTGGACCGAGTCTTCCCTAAGGAATTCACATAATGTCCTTCTCTGTTTTCCTCTGCGTCAAAGTCTGATGGGCTTTCATGACAGGTGCCTAGAGAGCTATTGCCAGATCTAGAGAGAAATGTGTTTTGTTTTGTGGCTTTACAGCCTGCAAGGGAACTGGAGAGAGAGGCTGAGAGAGAGACACTTAGGGAGACAGAGAGAGAGAGAGATAGAAAGAGAGAGAGAGAGAAGGAGAGACACAGAAAGAAACATATACATATATATATATATATATATATAGAGAGAGAGAGAGAGAGAGAGAGAGAGAGAGATACAGAGAGAGAGAGAGACAGAGAGAGAGAGAGACAGAGACCTACAGGAAGAGAGAAACAGGAGAGACACACAGGAAAGGGGAGGACAGGCGAGGAGGGGGCGGGAGGAGGGGAGAGGACCTAGTAGAGGGGAAAACCAAGGCCGCGTCTTCTCTCCCTCCAAGCTAATGGGTCTGTGCTGCTGTTGGGAGCAGTGGGCCAGACTGGCAGCATCACAGGAGCAGCAAGATCGCTGTGGCTGGGGCCCAGGGGAGGTGGGCTGCAGGGCAGTGGGGCACTGAGCATGGGAGAGAGGCTGGAGGAAGTGGGAAGTACTGGAAGCAAATTGTTGGAGCCAGCACAGAGCTTGGGTAATTAAAGCTTAAGATCTGTGAGGTAAAGAACAAGTGACTAAAAATCCCTCTGGAAGCTGCTCTTGGGTTTTGAGGTGAATGTGTTTCTGGTACATTTGCTGAAATGAAAAAGATTTAAGATTACAGGACTAGCTCTACAAGACAGCCCTTATTTAAAGTCAAACAAAAGGGTCTGTCCTCTTCTCCACTCCAGGCACCTTCCTCCAGTGTAGTCGGACAAGGTGGCCTGTGTCTCCTGTGCTCGGCATCGGTCTGCGCCAGCTTCCTTCTCTGCCTCATGTCCTCTCTCCACCCCAGGCCTCTGCTGCCTCTGCCACTCCTGGAACTCGAGACAATTCCTCTCTTGCTTTATTCCCCAAGGTACTGCTGCTCCCAGGATTTAATGTGCAACGGCTGTCATTGAAGGTTTGGGGGAAAAGCAGAGGGACCATAGATCAGGCGCTGCTTTGCACACCACAGAACGTGTCCTTGTCTGTGGCCTCCACCAGCTGCCACGGGCTGGCCTCTCCTCCCTTGACCTCTCGTAATGTTCTCTTCTTCCTCCTGTTCCTGGTCTGAATTTCAGCCCCTCGCCACTGCTCCATCCTCAAGGACCGCAGCCAAACGCGAGGGCCCAGCGCCCTGCTCTCACTGTGGTGGGCTTCGCTGGGATCCGGGGCCTCCCACCCGTCTCTTTAACGCTTCACACTCCATGGCCAGGCTGGGAGAGCAGCACACTTCACACCGAGCAGGCTCCTAGCTCTCAGTGAAGCACAAGTCCTTGATTTCTAACTCCTTGCTTGACATTTCCTCTGTTCACTTTCCTTTCGCCGTTTCAGGGGAGCACAGAACCCTCTGGCTTCCATTAGGCTAACTTCTGTAGACCTCTGCTTGGGACATCTTTATCCCAGCATCTCCCCTCTAAACGTCTAACCCAGAGCCCAGAAAAATTTAAGCACGATGTAGGAGATTGTTCATTGTGGTCTAGGTCGTGATAGAAAAATGTAAAAAAGTATTTGTGCATTCACAGGGGAAGAAATGACTCGATTTCAGTCCATAATCCAATAAATGATCATGTAAGCATGAAAGAGGAATGAGGAGGCGCGTTTCACCTTGTAGCATGCCCGCACCCATGTCTCGGGTTGTGTACTCACTCATTTCTAGTTTTCTTGTTTCTTAATAAACTCTTTACTCCCCCTTGCCTACCCTAAAAAAAAAGGAAAAAGAGTTTCTGTATTAGCTTATCTTGAACAATGTAAATGATTTATTGTAAAATGAAAAAAACAATTTCTTAACCAAAAGGTAGAACGTGCACCTCTCTCTCTCTCTCTGTTCTTTATAGAAATAATATGAAACCAAATGACAAAAAATGGATTGGACTAAATAGTCTCTAATAACCTTTCAAGTTTTATTATTCTGAGAATATGTATTTACATGTGAGGATTAAATAAGATTTTTCAGATATAAAGTCCCTACAATGACTTTGGAATATATTAAACACTTACAGCATGTAACTCTTATCCAAAAATTTAATTGTATCATTTAGTGTATCTTATTGCTTTTTATATTCTTTTCTGTTGTTGAGTTTGAAGATGCTTATTGGTTTTAGTGAAATTAAAAATTGTTCTCCAGAAACTTCAGAAACAAATATGTACTTGATTTGTTTGATATCTAGTTGAGCACAGAAATATGGTTTAACAATCTTTATCGGCCCGCAAATTAACCACACAGCATTCCTGTGAGGAAGGTGGGGATAAGGCAGGGGAAGAGCCAACTCCTAGCCCCTCAGCCATGGCTAACATTCTCCTCATGCTGTTTTACCTGCAGTTAGTCTTACCTCACCAGGGCTGGAGTTGTTGGCACCTGCTTGCTCATCTCCCTCTCTTCCTACCCAGGACGACTGAGTTTAAGAGAGAAGTAAATGCACATGAATAGAGAGATGGGGCTGGTCCTTGGGGAACACATCCATCAATGAAGCCATTGACCCTTTGCTACACACTCTTTAGCCAACGGACTGTCCTGCCTTGATCTGCCATGAACCTATGGAAATCCCAGGTCTAACACAAGACCAGATTGCTGTTGAACCCATAGTCTTAGAACATATTAAAAAACAGAAGATTTGGCCCTTTAAGAGACTGAATTAGCTTTCGGATCAAGACAATAGTCTACTTATTCCTTGGAAGCAGTAATTCAGTAATAGTTGTCCTGGTGGCCTAAAAAAGTCAATGCTGCTTCCAGAGGTGCCTGATTTACTCCAGGGATGTAATTTATGTACTGGGAAAATCTGACTTGGTGAGTCTGTCTTCTGTGAGGCTCAGAAGCAGGTCAAAAACTGAGAATTTAGCATACGAACTAGGAGTACAGAGCAAAGCTACACCACCACCCAAACGAAAATAACAAAGCCTCCACATTCTGGAGGAGATTATTTGGTGCATTTTTATTCCTCTTTCATTCTGCAACTCTTGACCTAGGGAGGAGACGTTTCTCCAACACGACGTCTCTGCCAGAATAACAACCCATTCCCACAATATCTAATGTAACTCAATCGCCGTGTGACAGTCGCTGAAGAAGGAACTGATAGCAACAACGTACAGGAGAAGCCTCTTTACTTGCAAAGCACTGTGCCTTTCTCTTCATTCATTCTCTTGTCAAGTTTGTTTTCAATCTGTCCAGGGAATGTTAGAGATTTTGCGTTAAATGCGTGTCGACACTCAAGTGGAGCATGTTCTCATTTCTCACCTCTCCAAAAATGACTAAGAAAGTACAAGCCAGCAGCATAAGAAGTTGTTTGTCACCCGGAGTCTTCCCTCTGGGACAACCCCCTCTCCCCTCGCCACACACACACACACACAGCCCGAGCCCTTCCCTCTATTAGCCTTGATTTTAGTGTTGGGAAGTTTTGTTAGTCCATAGACGGTGGTTTTTTGAATTAGGGGTTATAGGACAGCATGAAAAAGAAAGAGAATGTGAGGTCCTGCTCTCAAAATGCCTAAAATCAAATGGCTCCGTATCTCTTAATCTTTCTCCTCTCTCTTTTTTGTTAGGATATATATTTTTTTATTTATTGAAGTATCTCACTCGTACATGAACATACATAAACAATAAGTGTATAGCAATAGTTGTGAACTTACAAAACAAACATACATAACATCATACAGGGCTCTCATACCTCACCCTACCACCAATACCTTGCATTGCTGTTAAACATTTTTAACTAATGATTAAAGAGCATCCTCAAAATATTACTACTAACCAAAGTATTTTCCCCCAACTCACCCTATTATTATTATTTTTTTATCATTTATACATGAATATACATAAACAATAAGTGTATAGTAAAAGTTGTGAACTTACAAAGGAAACATTCATAACATCATACAGGGATCCCATACATCAACCCTCCACCAACACCTTGCATTATCATGAGACATTTGTTACAAATTTTGAAAGAATATTGTCAAAATCTTACTACTTATTATAGTCCTCATCTTACATTTGGTGTATTTTCCCCCCAACCCACCCTATTATTATTTTTTAAATATATTTTTATTACAAAAGTTCTAAACTTAACAAAACAATCATGCACATGTGCAGAATTCCCAAACAACACTCCTCTATCAACACACCAAACCGTGGTAGAACATTTGTTACAGATTATGAGATAATATCATCCATTATTACCAGGTCCATAGCGTACATTTGGCACACATTTTCCATACTCCCCCATTATCAACACAGGACATCTTTGGCATAGATGCAAGAATATTACATTATTACTGTTAACCACAGTCCATAGGTCACTCCAGTTGTATTTTTCCCATGCTTCTCCACATTCCCACCACCCTGCAATAGTGATGTACATCTGCTCTAGCTCACAAAGGACACTCTTGCATCTGTATCATCAACCACAATTCTCATCCACCTCTGGGTTTACTGTGCTATTCAGTCCCTAGATTATTCTCTAGCTTTCTGTCAATTGGCATTTATATCCCTAGACTACCATTTTCAGCCACATCCTCATTTATTACTGGTTTGCTTATTTATTTATTTACAAACCAGCTGTTACTATAATGTGTTACCATCAACTCTGTACATTTCCACACTTTTACAGTAAAGCTAATTAAAACGTCTACATACATTAAATATCAGTAGTCCATCTCAGTCCTCCTCTAATCTCCTTTAAGCATCCACCACGTACCACCAGGTCTTGAAGATATTTTCCTACATTTTCTTCTAGAAACTTTATGGTTCTTGCTTTTATATTTAGATTTTTGATTCATTTTGAGCTAATTTTTGTATAAAGGTGTGAGATAGGGGTCGTCTTTCCTTCTTTTGCTATGGATATCCAGTTTTCTCAGCACCATTTGTTGAATGGACTGTTCTACCCCAGCTGGGTGGGTTTGACAAGCTAGTCAAAAATCACTTGACCATAGATTTGAGGGTCTGTTTCTGAACAATTAATTCAGTTCCAATGGTCTATGTGTCTGTCTTTATGCCAGTACCATGCTGTTTTTACCACTGTAGCTAGGTAATTTGACTTAAAGTCTGGAAATGAGAGTCCCCCAACTTTGCTTTTCCTTTTTAAGATGTTTCTGGCTACTCAGGACCCCTTACCTTTCCAAATAAATTTGGTAATCTGTTCTCCATTTATTTAAAAAAATGCTGGTGGAATTTTTATCAGGATTGCATAGACTTTACATATCAATTTGAGTAGAATTGACATCTTAATGATATTTAGTCTTCCAATCCATGAGCATGAGCTGTCCTTCCAATTATTTAGGTCTTTTTTAAAATTTCTTTTAACAATGAGTTGTAGTTTTTGGGATGCAAGTGCTTTACATCATTGGTTAAGTTTATTCCCGAATATTTGGGTTTTATCTGTCATATTTTATTTTCACCACTCTTTTGACACTTTTAGTTACTTTTATTGATATAATCTTCATTTCTAGACTCTCTTCAAGTTTCTCTCTCCTGTCTTTTCTTTTCAGGCTGTAGCACACCCTTTAGTATTTCCTGCAAAGCAGGTCTCTTGGTTACAAATTCTCTCAGTTTGTGTTTGTCTGTGAGTATTCTAAACTCACCCTCATTTTTGAAAAACAATCTTACTGGATATAAGATTCTTGGCTGGAAGTTTTTCTCTTGCAGTATCTTAAATATATCATACCACTGTGTTCTTGCCTCCTTGGTTTCTGGTGAGAAATCAGCACTTAATCTTATTGGATATCTCTTATATGTTATGCATTGCTTTTCTCTTGCTACTCTCAGAATTCTCTCTTTGTCTTTGGTATTTGACATTCTGATTAGTATGTGTCTCGGAGTTGGTCTACACGGATTTTTTCGGATGGGAGTATGTTGTGCTTCTTGGACCTGGATATCTATGTCCTTCAATAGGGTTGGGAAATTTTCTACCATTATTTCTTCAAATATTCCTTCTGCCCCTTTTCCCTTCTCTTCTCCTTCTGGGACACCCATGACACATATGTTTGCACATCTCTTGCTGTCGTTTAGTTCCCTGAGAACTTGTTCAAGTTTTTGCAATCTTTTCTGCATCTGTTCTTTTGTATGTTCACTTTCAGAGGCTATTTCTTCAAGCTTACCAATCCTTCTTCTGCCATCTCAAATCTGCTATTATATGATTCCAGTGTATTTTTAATTTCATTTATTGCACCTTTCATTCCCTCAAGATCTGCTATTTTTCTGTGTATGCTTTGAAATTCCTCTTTATGCTCATCCAATGTCTTCTTAATATCCTTAATTTCTTTAGCCATCTCATTGAATTTTTTAAGGAGATTTGTTTGAACATCTATGATGAGGTGTCTCAACTCCTTTATGTCATCTGGAGGCTTATCTTGTTCCTTTAACTGAGTCATATTTCCCTGTTTCTTGGTGTGGTTTGTAATTTTTTGTTGGTGTCTTGGCATCTGGCTTATAAGAGTATTTACTCTGGGTGCAGTTTTTCTCTTTAATTTAGGGCTTCCTGCCCTTTCTCCCTTGCTGCTTGTGTAGTAGGAGCCAAGAATGTAGTTGGTGCTATAAGCTGTGGTGGCTCAAGCTGCCCTCATTGCCCTAAGGACCAATGAAGCTTCTTCCAACTTTCTCCTTTGCCAGGGGTAGGTACAGAGCCACAACTGTGTGGGATAATCCAACTCATGCAGGCCTAGACTGTAGTTGCCCAGAGAGATTGATGAAGCTTCATGCCCCTTTCTCCCCTGCCTGGGGCAGGGATGGAGCTGCAAGTGTGGGCATCAATCTATGCAGTGCAGGTCCAAAATGACTGCAGTTGTCCCGGTAGACTTCCGATTATTTAGCCTGTGCCAGCCAAATGTACCTGCAGTTACCTGGATAGGCTGGTGTAGGACCCTCCAGCTTCCTCCCTGCTAGTGGTGGGGCTGAAGCCTAGGCTGGGGCTGCAGGCCGATCAGGGTGAAAGAAGCCGGTCTCTACCATCAGTGTGATTTTCAGTCAGCCCAGCTTCCCCTCTTGCTGGAGGTGGAGTAAAAATGGCAGCTACTGGCCTCCTTCTGACTTGGACAGGTTCAAACTTTAGCTTTTCTTAGGGTTACACTTTAGCCAGCTGAGTTTACTAATCAGTAGCTGAAGTCGGTGGCCAACCGTCTCTTCCTTCCCTGTTTTTGGGAAATGGAGGTTCCTGCCACAGAATAGCTCCTAGGGTGGCTTGCGCTGCCAAAGTAGGATGATCACGGTCATGCCATCCTCCATGGCATGACCGGCAGTTTCCTGGAAGACTGGCGCAGCTCTCCCCAGCTTCCTCCCTGCC
>JAQZBX010057321.1:0-17995 GCA_029593785.1 Cabassous unicinctus
GAACTCATAGACTTCCAGTGTGGATATCACCCCAAATAAAGGGGCTCCTGAGGGCTCTGGAGACCCCCAGGTCCTATATCAGGGTGGATAGCTCCAGAGTTTGATGCCTTATCAGTGGGCCTTACTTTGGAATCTGTGCTCCTGTGAGTGACAGAATTGAACTCAAATATGTCTTCCCTGCACATGGTCCATCTGTCCCTTCTATTCAAACCTATATGTGGTGCTGGAGTTTGTAGGTGTACTTACAGAGAGTGGAGTCTTTGGGCTGTCCATGTGCCAGCTGGTTCCAGAATCTCAGTGGAGTTGCAATCACTACTCTACAGCTCAATGGACTCACCCAGGACACCTCGTGGGGAGATGATGATGGACAATAGCCATCCCAGGGAATGGAGAGAGTCTGCAGCTGCAGGTAGGATAATCCCATCCATCTTATCCATGGGATATAAGCTCCAACTCACTTTGAGTTGGTGTGGACATCACCATCCCAGACTCTTCAGGTTTGGGGAAGAGTTAGGGACTAGAGTGGAGTTACTGATATTCTCTTATAGACATATAGTGATTCAAGCAATTGAAGAAATTACAACATTAATGTGAATTCAGTGGCCACTGGATACTTTGGGGTCAGGGAGAGGGAAAAGCAGGTGTAATACAGGGGCTTTTTCGGGACTTGGGAATTATCCCGAGTGACATTGCAATGACAGATACAGGCCATTTTATATCAGCATATAACATGCAGAACTGTATGGGAAAGTGTGTGGTCTACAATGTGAACTATGGTCCATGCTTAGTGGCAAAGCCCCAAGATGTATATATCCAATGCAGGTGATGTGCCACACTACTGAAAGATATTTATGTGGGAGGTTGTGGGAGGTGTGGGAGGTAGGGCTTATGGGAATCCCTATAATATTTGTGCAACATTTATGTAATCAAAGTATCTTTTAAAAAATAAAAAAATTAGTTTTAAAAAATAATAAATAAAGTATATTTCATCTGAAAAAAATAATAGAAAGAGAAGAGAAGTTTGTGAGCCATCACCCATATGAATGTAATCTATGGTAAAGTGATAGAGTGTAGTTCTGTATTGAAGGGATAGGACAGGAAGGTAGTGATATTATTGAGTGGTGTGATGTGGGGTTGACAGATTCATAGATTGGGAAGAGTGGGTCAGAATGTCCAGGATACTGGAAGGAGGGTCAGGAGAGGGACCAGGTGAACACTGGGGATTTGTGGGATTGAGGTTGAAAATATAGAGGTGGGAATGCTCTTATGGCAAAATGACAAGGAAGGCTCACTGGTTTAGGGTGTTGGTTGTCAGTGGGTGTTGGGGGTCTTTCAGGACAGGGCACATCTAGAGCAGGTTTCTAGGGATTGTGTTAGCGTTTATTCTGTCATAATGTGTTGTATCAGTGGATGGAGACCCACATAATGAGTGGGAAGGAGTTGGACTCCCATCTTTGGGAGGACCGATTTGTTCAGAAATAGACAGGTGGGAGTTTCTCAAGAGCAAGAGTGGTTCCTAATAGGGGAGGACAATCCAGTGTTTCAAGACCTCTTGCTGCATGTAACTATGACTCTTGCCATCCAACGAATTAAGCCATGGGGTCATCATGGGCCCCCGTGGGGTTGGGTGGATGATTAGAATAGATAAAACAGGGGATATTTAGTGGTAAGTAGAAATGTTCTTCATTACCATACAATGATGGACACAAGACATGGTAAATATCATCAAAATTTATAAAAGTATACGGTCAAAAATGTAAACCATTGTGTAAACCATTGACAATGTTTTAGTAGCTATGTTTCACTATCTGTGTATCAGTTATAACAATGCTACCACACACCTATAAAAAGGTATTAATATGGGGGGGAGGATGTTGGGTATATGAGAGTCTCCTGTATTCTGTGTGTGACTTTGCTGTGACTTAACACTTATTTGAAAACAAATTGAAAAATAGTGAGACACTGGGGAATGAGAGGGGAAAGTGCCACGGTACAGTTTGGATACCAGATATTGCAGTGATGAAAGGTAAAAGGTCAAAAAAATTTTTTAATGTATTTTTCATTTTTTTAACACCCCAATATTTTAATTTAATTTAATTTTTAGTTTCTTAAAGATTTTTATGTATTTTCTCTCTTACATTTAAACCAATCATTATTATTTCATTTTCCTATTAATTGTATTCAGCTATTGTAATGGTTTCATCTTTGAAGAAGATTTGGAACACAAAAAGTTTACAACTGGGGCAGGGTAGGATCATTGGTGTGGGTTGTCAGGAATGGGGAATTCTTGGAAGGAAGTTCACCTGAGCATAAATATAAGGTATATAAAAATGTTCAAATGATCAAGGGGCATTGTCACAGTGGGTGTAGAATCACTTAATAAATGAGAGAATACTGAATTCCTAACCTGGAGAACTCTGCCACATTCTGTAAGGGAGCAGCAACAGTCCCCCAAGTGCAGGGGCAGTGACTGGTGAAGGAGGATGATCCATTGACGGGCCCTTGATATTGATGACTAGCCTTATGAGTCTTTGCTCCTGAAATTGAATCTTAGCCTATTGTTATGGGGTGCCTAAGGGTTGCCTCTTGAGACCCTCTTTGTTGTTCAAGTGTGGACTCTTTCTAAGCCAAACTCAGCATATGAATGCATTACCTTCCTCCCAGTGTGGGACATGATTCCCGGGGATGAGCCAACTGGCAATGTGACTGGAAAAAAACCATGAATAAAAGGGGAAAAAGGTAAAAACAAATGAGTTTATATGGCTAAGAGACTTCAAAATGAATTGGGAGGTCAACCCAGAGGTAACGCTTAAGTACATCTCAGCAGGATCTCATATACTGTCAAAGTGGATACTACCCCAAATAGTGGGTCTCCTGATGACTCTGGAGACATCCAGGTCCTGTGGTCATGGTGGATAGCTCCAGAGTTTCATGCCTTGCCAGTGGGCCCTACTTTGAACTTTGTGCTCCTGAGAGTGACAGAGTTGGACTCAACTATGTCTTCCTTGCACATGGCTCATCTCTCCCTTCTATTTAACCTATAGTTGGTGCTGGAGTTTGTAGATGTACATCCAGAGACTTGAGTCTTTGGGCTGTCCATATGCCAGCTGGGCCCAGGAACCTCCATGGAGCAGCAACTCCTACTTTACAGCTCATTGGACTCACCCAGGACAACTGGTGGGGAGATGATGATGGACAACAGCCATCCCAGGGAATGGAGAGAGTCTGCAGCTGCAGACAGCATATTCCCATCTATCTTCCCCATTCAATTGGGGGAAGAGTGGACATCACCATCCCAGAATCATCAGGATTGGGGGAAGAGTTATGCACTAGATTGGACTTACTGGTCTTCTACTATAGACATATTGTGATTCTAGCAATGGAAGTAATTACAACATTGATGTTAAGCCAGTGACCACTGGAGGCTCTGGGGGCAGGGAGAAGGAAAAACAGTTGTAATAAGGGGGCTCTTTTGGGACTTGGGAATCATCCTGAATGATGTTGCAGTGACAGATATAAGCCATTTTATATCATCACATAACATGCAGAACTGTGTGGTACAGAGTGTAGACTACAATGTGAACTATGGTCCATGCTTAACGGCGAAGCCTCAGGATGCATTTATCAATTGCAATGAATGTACCACACTAATGAAGGTTATTTATGTTAGAGGGTGTGGGAAGTGTTGGGAGTGGAGCATATGGGAATCCCTATATTTTTTGTGTAACATTTATGTAATCTAACTATCTTTTAAAAAATTAAAAATAAAAAAAATAAAAAAGAGTAATAGTTTCATAACCTGTTGAACTGTCTTTTGTCTTTTATTTTAGTTTTTGAACTTGAAATAAAGTTTCAAAAAATTATAAAATCTTAATAATGCAAACATAAGTATAATTTTTAACAAAACTTTATAATAAACTTTATTGCAATAATATGAGGAGATGTATATGTAGCCTTGAGAATGGAAGAGAACATAATTGTTATCAGTGAAATTTGTGCATCAATTTAACTACAGCATTTCAATTTGAAACCTACCCCTGTTTATTCTGCTGTTTGATACTGGGACTGGGTTCATCAAACTACATTTCATGGTCAGTCATGTACTCCTTAATGGGGGGAACAATTGAGGTCTTTTGGTTTTTATCAAGAGACAGAAAAGAAACTTGTGTTTTAGTGTTTTTTTCAAATCTTTAATCTGTTTGTCTTGAGAGATATGACTTCTGATATTTGAGATAGCATCATTTGTCACAATGTTACAAGACTGGCTTTACTTATACTGTCTACCTTTGAGTTCAGGGGTCACTTTCACTATTACTGAGTACTTATATTTTGGACTGTTGATAGATTCCCTTTTGTAGTATTGGTTGTATGTATGTATGTGTATGTGTTACTCTCATTGCAAATATCAATGTCCTCTCAATATTCTAGATAAATACTACAAAGCACAAACTGCATAATTTTAATATAGTTTTTAACAAACAGTAAAAATTTAGCTCTAATATGTAGGGATATATATTTACTTTAGTAATGCAATACAAAAACCAGTGAAATGATTATCATCAAATTCATTTGGCAAAAACAACAGATGAGTACCCATCAAAGGAGTCAGGTCTGTCTTAGGAACTGTTACAGACTGGAAAAAATTAAGGAGAAATAATAGCTAAAGGTAGTTTGAGGAACCTGGATATGATTCTGAAACTGAAAAAGACTATGTGAAATGTTGATTTCCTCATTCTGATAAATATATTGTGGATATATAAAAGGATAATATCAGGGAATATTGAGGGGATACATGTAAAAAATAATTTTATACCTTTCTTGTATGTCTAAAAGTAGTTCAAAATAAAAATTACAAGGTTCAGAGTAAGGATTGTCTTTGAGTTAGGCAATGTGTAGTGATTGAGAAGAGCCACAATACAGCACAGCAGTGCAGACAATGTTTTATTTCTTACTGTGGGTGGCTGTTACACAAGTAGTTTAGTGTATGTTTATTTTGTGATGATCATTTAAATGCTATAGTTTTTGGTTGGCACTTTTATGCATTATATCCTTGTCTACAATACAAAAAGAGATTAAAAACCACTTATGAGTCACTCTCGCAACCCTGATGTTGCCACTGTCCTTAAGTTATAAGGTCAATTATCTTCTTATAATCCCTTTAAACTAAACCTTGGTCACAAGGAACCTGTGTAGTCACTTTAAACATGTCTTTGCATGCCTGTCTTGGGGGACCAGGTTTCAGTTGTGCATTATCTGGTGAAGCTTGATCTTGGCCTATCTCCAGAAATCCAAGCCCGAACATTGCCTCCATCTTGAGCCACCAGCATCTCTGTCATCAGAAGCATGAATCTTGGAGATGGTTATGGTTGCTCATGCACTCTTGTGCGTAAATAAAATGTGTTAATCCAGAGAAAACTACCATGCAATTAAAAGTGTTCATAATATAAGTGAAAAAACTAGTGAGATTTTAATAAGATAGTTTTTAATCATGCATAGGATAATCTGCATTTATTTAAATAATTATAAATTATGTTTAATGACAATGTTAAATATACTTCTTAAAACAGTAAACTGGAAAAAAGCTCATATTAAGCATTCAAGGAAAATCTTACAGAAAATAGTTGCAAGGGAATGTGACCAAACAAGGAATTCTTTCTCTTACATGGCGATATTTTGGTTAACTTTTTCTTTTAGTGTAAAAAAATAAAAGGGTGGACAATGCCTAAGAAAGATATTTAAGATAATATTAATATTCTTCTGTTATTTGATAATTACAAAATTTATCTAAGAAATATAAGAAAGAAAACATCTAGGCAAATTATCTGTTAGCAACAAACCAAATCATTGTGGTTGTATTTGTATTTGATACATTGTATTTTTTCTGATTGCCTCTGTAGTGTTTGTAAAGTAAAAGTGAGATATACCATGTAAAGCACTGTACCTGTCAATGAAATCTATGGCATATGAAACAGTTATGAGCTTATAATAGTTAACACCCAAGGGATCTCACCCAAAACCAGCTAAGTACAAAACTATTTCACTAATCTTCAACCATATGTAATGATGTAGATATTATGGTGTCCCAAACTGTACAGGAAGCCAGACATGCTGTGGTTGGTGAACTACCCCTCTCTCACAGGAAATATTTATGTGTTCTGGATTTCATCAGTGAGCACTTGAGATGTACCTGTGTGATAGAGCTAATAATACTGACAATGGTGCTGAGAATAATAATTATCAGAAAACTAAACTACCAGGAAAGGGTTTTACTTATATGATCACATTGAATACCTACATAAAGGAAGAAATTGAGGCACAAAGAGGTTAAGTGACTAGCACATGACAGTAAGCAGGGGAGCAAGTGTTGAACCCCAGCTCATCTGTGATATTATACACAGCAACACACTGTTTCTCATAATGATGAGATAAAACTAAATGTTTGTTCAATGCTGAAAATACTTAATGGCAAAAAGAAAAAAGAAATCGCCATTGTACTTTCAAAGTTATCCGTAATAAAAATTTTTTTTTTGTTTGTTAACACTTTATTTTATTTTATTCCCCTACAACCACATGCTCTTTAAAGGAATGCATCAAGGAAGGTAAAACATAGTCATGAACTAACCAGAAGGTGGCAGAATCATGGCATTAAAACATTGTCATAGCAACTCCTAACAAAGTCTAGATTGAATCAGAAAATAACAGAGATTTTTATAGCTTTATGGATTTCTTCTCCCTGCAAAAACACATTAGGAAGCCAAGGAATAAAGAGGGAAAATCTTCAAGGTTCAGATATAATCCCCAATGGTTTATCAATACCTGAGGTGTAAGCTATTTAATCTATCAAGAGAAAGTCTGGTGAGAGTTGTATCTGGAGACTCCAAAGGGGAATTTTAAAGGGTCAGGGCACTGTTTTTCTCAAGGAGTAATAGAATTGAGTTACAGTTATTGACTCAAGAAATCTCTCCTCTAAGAAGACTCTCTTCTTTCTTGACTTTGGATTTCCTCTTGGCAAGAAAGAATACTATAGCACAGAGTCCTTAGATGGCATGGCCACCTAACTCAGTTCAGAAATTAAAAAAAGCCAAGATTCAAGTTGCAATTGGTTTAACTCCAGGAAAACATTTATAACACTCCTCTGAATTGCCTCTGAGTTTGGGGTGTAGAGGTTGAAATAAACATCAATTAAATAGGCAAGTGGGAAAAACAAACTTATGAAAACCAATCAGTTGAGGAGCAGAAGAATCACTTATAGGGCATACACAAAGTTAGTGTACAGAGCATTTTAGTGAAACCTATAGGAAAAGAGAAAAATCTCACGATTCCACTTTTGGACTCAAGGAGGGACATTTTCCAGAGGAAACTGGAACTCAGCTTGTTACTAGAGTAACCATCAGAGAGCCCAGAGTAGAGACAGGACCTTTTAGGTGTAGGGGTATCTTTAACTTCTAATCTTAGTGTGCATAATGCCAAATCATGGCACATAATACAGAAAACACCATAATGATAGTAACACTATTTGTACTGTAGTTAATTGCCCAAATAAACCAATCATTTAAATAAATAATTTTTGAAAACCCACTATATGCTTCCAATTTTAGACATTGAATAAATATTGATGAATATGATATATTTCATTCCCATGTGTTATGATGAGACTGGAATAGGAGTTGATAGTAGTTGCTGTTGTCATTTTTGTTATCATTATTGTAGACATAATTTTAGTTAATCTAGTGAATGCTTATTACTTTATATATTAAGTATACTTCATGGATTATTTGGCAAACATGCTTATATTAAGTTCATAAATTCAGTCACAAGGAGGTTCTACCCTAAAATTCTAAAATACCTGCTTAATTCATTAACTTTCCAGCTCTCAAAGATGACTACTCAAGCCTCTCCTCTCTGCTAAACCTTTAAACAGCCTCTCTTTCCCCCTCAATAACAAATGCTCTCCTTGCTCATACTTGGACTTAGAAAAGTAGAAACTGTCAGAAGGGAACCAACATGTGTTATATATGCTCTGCCTTAGCTCCTGTTACCTTTTGTTATTGTTTATAGCCATGTTTCTAAAGAAGGTCAACCTCTATATGTCTAGATTTTTAGATACTCTTCTACCCTCAAGGCTTATCCTTCTGCCTTCTTCTTCATTTCTCATCCATTAACAGTTTTCTCTTTCTGTTGAATTGTTCCCTTGAACTTATTAGTATCTATAACATCTTAAGATGGGGTAAAAAAACTTCCTTGACAAGGTTTTAATTTCTTAGGCTGCTCAAGCAATTACCATAAAATAGGTTGGCTGAAACAATAGGAATTTATTCGCTATGGTTTTGAGGCTAAAAAAAAGTCAAAATCAAAGTATCATTAAGGCAATGTTTTCTTCCCAAAGACTGTGGTGTTCTGGGGCTGCCTGCTGGCAATCTTTATCTTCTCTGTCACAGGACAAGCACACAGTGACATCACTGCATCTCTCACTTTTCTTCCTGATTCCATTTATATAGGTTTCTGCTTCCTGTGACTTTCTTTCTCTGAGTCTAAATTTCATTCTACTATAAAGAACTCCATTAATAAGATTAAGACCCATCCTGATTGAAGTGGGACACAGTTTAATCGACGTAACCTCACCAAAAGGCTCTACTTCCAATGGGTTTTCACCTACAGAAATGGATTAAATTTAAGACCTTGGTTTTCTGGGGTATATATTTTAATCCAATTATAAACTGCATTTGTCATAATTCATTATACTTCCTTCTTTAAATAACTTCTTCATTTCTGCCTGAAGTGTCACTTCCTTTTAGTGCATCATACTCCATTTTTAGTCTCATTTTCTTCATAACTGACACTAAGTACCTGAGGGTCCAGTATCAAATTTTTATCTATTCTACATGTTCTCTGCTAATCCTGACTTAAATACTCTTTATTTTCTGAAGACTACCGTATTACACCTTTAATACAGAATTTTATTCTGAACACCAATTTGATGTTTCACTTAAATATCTAATAGGCATTTAAATGTATCTTGTCATCAACTGAATTATTCATTCCTCCCACAACAACATATCACTCTAGCAATCTTCCAAATCTCAGTACATAGAAATTTCATTTTCCAGCCCCCTAGGCCCAAACCATTAGGCTATCCTTCATTCCATCTTCTTTGTCAACATACATCCAATCCTTACAAATCTTTTTGGGTTTTCATCAAAAATATACCAGAATCTACCTCTATTAATCCACCTTTGTCAAGCCATCTTTGTTTTTCATTTTTGAAGAAGTCTATGTTGTTTTCCTTGGCCCAGTCTTGCTACTGTCTCTCCTCTCTACACTAGAGCCACACTAACAGCTTTTGTAATTTAAAAATTTTCATACTACACCTCTACTGAAAACTCTCCAAAGGTTCACATCTCACTCAGAATTTAAACCAAGCACCTCCAAGTACAGTTGTAGGATCACCCAGGACAAGAAAATATGAAACTCTTTGCCACAATGGGTTCTTGCTTCCTCTATCCTAGTATGCTGCTGTTATAGTAATACAGAAAGTTGTATGGTAGTTCTCTCTGATTTTAAATATTAAATTTCCTTCTTATGTTTGAATAGATATTCAATCTTAAGTCACACATACATTCATATTTGGCTTAATTCAGTTCATTCACTATGTTAGTGTTTGAAAGGAGATGAAAAAAATGATTATAGATCTAATGGTCTGGTGAAATTCTATAATAAAAGGTACACTAAAATTATGTGATTTCTGTACTTTGCCACTTGTGGATTGATATTGTTATACTTTATTGAGACACAAGTCATCTGAATTTTATCACCAAATATATGATAGTTTTGGGGACTTTCTGTTTGTTGTTTTTATTTAGAGTAAATATAGTTACTGTGAATTCTGATATCTGTTTCTCCTGCCCCTTCCCCAGAGTCAGGGACTAAGACCAAACAAATTTTTTAATTTACTTAATAATAAATAATTTTTGATAGTCAAGAAATATCTGCATAACTCATGAAATGTCCTGTTTTAGCATAATGAGGAAGAATCCAGACAGAATGAATCTTCCTAATTTCCAACAATAATCTTCTTTTATAGCTGACCAAATAGTCTATGATGAAACAGGTCATACAAGAGTTTTTTAAGAAACATATTCATGATGGAAACCTCTTTTCACATTGCTGAATCTCTAAGCATCACTTCTTGCTACTTTATAAACAGATGAGCATCATGCAAGTATCTTTTTTTATTTTTAATACTTTTTAAATGTTATTTTAAAAAATACTTAAGATTACATAAATGTTACATATAAATATAGTGGATTTCCATTAGCCCCACTCCCTACTCCTCCCACACTTTCCCACATAAACAACATCCTTCATTAGTGTGGTACATTTGTTACAATTGATGAACACATTGGAACATTGCCATTAAGTATGAATTATAGTTTACATTAAAGTTTACACTCTGTCCTGCACAATTTTGTAAGTTATGACAAACTATATAATGGCCTGTATCCATCATTGCAATGCCATTCAGGACAATTACAATGTCCCAAAAATGCCCCCATAATACACCTGTTTTTCCCTCTCCTGCCCCTCAGAACATCTGGTGGCCACTGCTAGTGAGCCCTACTTTGGCATTTATACTCCACAGTATGACACAGTTGAACACATTTGTGATTTCCTTACACATGGCTTTTCTGCCCCTTTTATTTGAGCCTGTAGTTAGTACTAGATCTGATAGGTGTATGTCCAACTCTTCAGCTGTCCATGTGCTGATTGTGCCCTGAATTGGAGCACCTACTTTCCAGGTCATTGGACTCACCCAGGACTAACAATGAGGTGATGGTGGACAACACCCATCCCAAGGAACAGAGATAGTCTGCAACTGCAAGCAAGACAGTCCCATCTATCTTCCACATTGTATATAAGCCCCCTCTCAATTAGAGTCAGAGTGGGTATCACCATCCTAGAATCTTCAGGATGGGGGAATGAATGATGGACTAGAGTATACTTGCTGTTATTCTACTATAGACTTATTGTCATTCTAGCAATGAAAGAACATTTATCATTGATGTGGAGGCAAGCATCTTTTTGAATATCCCATGATATCCTTGTTTTTGAAGCCATAAATCAGTGGAATAAACATGGGTATGCCAATGGTATAAAATTCTGACAATATCTTGTCCTGCTCAAGGATATGCAATGTCTGGGACAGAACGAAAGTGTAGGAGGCAAATGAGATAAACAGGTAAAAGTGGTTGACAGTTCATAAGAAGAGAAAGTAGGTAGATGAGATGATAAAAGATTAAGATAACCAACATGAGTATAGAGCAGATATATATCAGGGTTTCATACAAGTGTGTATCAGCAAATGCTAGTTTGAGAACCGTAGGAATTTCACAGAATAAAAGGTTGCTGCTGTGGGAGCCACAGGAGAGGACAGTCACATGATATGGGTGAACTGAAAGCCATCAAAAGTGTTACAATCAAGGCAATAGCATCCAGCAGGTCATTAGGAATGGATACTTAAGAAGGTATAGACAGCCACATATCAGTCAGAAGCCATAGCCTATGAACCTCATAAGATTCAGAATAATGCTAAGCCAGTCATGGTCAAGTAGAGGAATATCTGGATGCCACAGACAACAAAGGAAATCATCTTTTCTTCAGACAACATGTCAATTAAAAGCTTTGGGACAGTGGTGCAAGTGAAAAGGATGTCCATGATAGATGACTTACTAAACAGGAAATACATGAGGATGTGGAAGCAAGAGTTCACCTGAATTAAAAATATCATGACCATAGATCCAAAATGGTGAAGTAGGGACTGGTAAGTTGTACTTTTCCTCCAGGAACCTCAGGAAGACAGCAGAAGTGCCAGGCATAGGGGAAGCCATGGGACTGTTCTGCTGGGTGTTCAGAGTGTTTGGTTGCTGAAGGGGACACAGTTGGCTATTTGGGAAGAAGCTGGGCCATGTGGTGATCAGTGTAGGCAACCAAATTCAAGGGGTTTAGGTGGGCAATGGAAAGTGAGAGGGAGACCTGTTTTTTCCCCTAACTCTCCTCTTCTGGGTATATGGGAAGCAGCAAGGTTGCAGGGTGACAGACATACATGGACAACTAGTGAGGAAGAGCCTAGCCAGACACCAGTGGCCTAAGGGCCACTGTGTTAATAGAACATTAACACAAAGCCAATAAAAAATAAAATCCTAGACTAGAGAGAGAATAATTGAACAACAGAGTAAATCCATCAAGATAAGCAGATGTGGAGACATCAACAAAAATTTACAAGATCTACTAAGAAACAAGAAATTATGACCCAGTGAAAGGAAAAATCTAAAAAGTCAAATAAGATGCAGAATTTGGAACAAGTAATCAAATATGTCTACACAAATCTGCTAAACTAATTCAAGGAGATGAAGGAAAAATAAAAGGATATAAGAAGTTACTAGGTGAGAATTCAGAAGAAATTGTAAACAAGGATGCCCACTGTCACCATTCTTATTCAGCATTTTGTTAGAAGTTCTTATGAGAACAGTTAGGCAAGAAAAATAAATAAAAGACAGGCAAATTGGAAAGGGAGAAGTAAAACTTTCACTCTTTGCAGGTGACATGATCCTATATACAGAAAATCTTGAAACATATACAATAAAGCTTCTGGTGAGCTAATAAATGAGTTCAGCAATGGGGCAAGGTATAAGATCAATATTTTAAAATCAGTAATGTTTCTATACACTAAGAATAAGCTTCTGAGAAGGAAATCAAGAAAAATATTCTATTTACAATAACAATTGAAAGAATCATATTTCTAGAAATAAATGTAACTAAGAATGTAAAGGATATCTATACAGAAAACTACACAAGATTGCTAAAAGAAATAAAAAAAGACCTAAGTAAATGGAAGGAAATTCCATGTTCATGGACTGGAAGACTAAATATCATTAAGATGTAAATTCTATTCAAATTGATTTACATATTCAACCCAATCCCAATATAAATTCCAACAACATTTTTTGCAGAAATGGAAAACCATTTATCAAATTTATTTTGAAGTGTAAGGGATCCAAAATAGCCAAAAATATCTTGAAAAAGAAGAATTAAGTTGGAAGTCTTAAATACCTGATTTTAAAGCATATAACAAAGTTAAAGTTAAGGTGATCAAAACTGCATGGTATCAGCATAAGGATAAGCATACTGACCAATAGAACTGAATTGAGAGTTCAGAAATAAACCCACACATCTATGGCCAATTGATTTCTGACAATACCACCAAGTCAACTCAACTGGCACAGAATAGTCTCTTCAACAAATGATGCTGTAAGAACTTGATATACATATCAAAAAGAATGAAAGAGGATCCCTATCCCATGCCCTATATCAAAAATTTAAATTAATTGAATAGGAATCAAAGCTTAAATATCAAAGCCAGGACAATAAAACTCCTAGAAAAAATATAGGGAAGTATCAACAAGATCTTGTGGTAGGAAATTGTTTCTTAAACTTTACACCTAAAGCATGAGCAATGAAAGGAAAAAAAAAATAGATGGAACTTCCTCAAAATTAAAAAAAAAATGTGTGCTTCAAAGGAATTTTTTAAGAAATTGAAAAGGCAGTGTACTCAATGGGAGAAAATATTTGGAAATCACATATCTGAAAAGGGTCTAATATCCAGCATATATAAAGAAATTCTACAACTCAATAATGAAAAGACAAAAAATTCAGTTAAAAATGGGCAAAATTAGTGGCAAAGCCCCAGGATGTGTATATCCATTGCAGGTGATGTGCCACACTAATGAAAGATGTTTATGTGGGATGTTATGGGAGGTGTGGGAGGTGGGGAACATGGGAATCCCTGTAATTTTTGTGTAACATTTATGTAATCTAAACATTTTTTGAAATATATATATATAAAATATATAAAGGTAGCTATCCTTCTATTTTTAAAAAAATGGGCAAAAGTCTTGAACAGACACTTTTCCAAAGAGGAAATACAAATGGTTAAAAAGCACATTAAAAGGTGTTCAATATCACTAGTTTTTAAGGAAATGCATAACAAAACTACATTTGTGTAGTATATGGTATTTCATACATACTAGACTGGCTGCTCTTAATAAAACAGAAAACTACAAGTCTTAAAGATGAAGAGAAATATGAATATTCATTCCCTGCTAGTGAGAATGTGTGGGAATGGAGAATGGTGTAACCACTGTGGAAGACAATTGGAAGATCCTCAGGAAGCTAAATATAGAATTGTCATATGATCTGGCAATCCTACTAATAGATATATATACCCCCCAAAAAATGAAAGCAGGGACACCAACAGATACACGCACACCAATGTTCATAGTGACATTATTCACAATTGCCAAAGATGAAAGCAATCCAATTGTCTATCAATGCACAAATGGGTAAATAAAATGTGGTATATATAAATGATGGAATACCAGTCAGCTGTAAGAAGGAATGAAGTACTGATGCATGCAACAACATGGAAGTACCTTGAGGACCTTATTTTGAGGAAATAAGCCAACACAAAAGGACAAATATTGCATCATCTCTCTGATATAGTGAGCAGACTTGAGGAGGTAGAGTCTGGAAGATAAGTTCCTATGAGATAGAATGGGAGTAGACAATGATGAACTGATGCTTAATCTAGGCAGAATTTACAATTAGGTTGATTGTGATGGTTTGGAAATGAATGGAGATGATGGTGGTGCAGTGCCGTGAGTGTAATTAACAGCATCGAAGTGTGCATGTGAACATGGTTGAGAGGGGAAATTTTGTGTCACACACATTGCTAATAAGAATGTTGGAAGATAAGTATAACATAATGAACTCTGGGGTGGCTGAGGATTGTGGTAAATAATAGAAATATAAGAAATATATTTCAGGAGGTATAGCAAAGATACATCACTAGTACAGGTTTTTGATAGTGGGGTGGTATATGGGGCAAAATGGACCTAAAGAATATTTCTATGGATATAAATATATTCTTCTTGTAATAGAAATGTTTTCTCAATAGATAGATGCACACCGTAGCTAACAAAATATTAAACTTCCACCCTGGGGAAGTTCTGCTACTCTCACAAATAACATGGCAAAAGTTTCTGGAATATAAAAGCCTTGCCTAAGAAAATAAAACAGACCAATATGCCTATTTCTCAATCTTAATACTTGCACTTAAGAACCTTATTCTTGTAGTAATTAAATTTAGCATAATTATAATTAATGCCAAAGAGTTACATTCTGAACTCCTCTTTGTTATTATATGAGGCCTCTCTATGTCTAAACCAAACTCTGCAAGTATACTCACTACCTTCCTCCTGATGAGGAACATGACTCCTGGGGATGTGCCTCCTTGTCTTCTTGGCACTTAGGGTTTATTATAAAGTATTAATCATTGATACATTTGGAAAAGTACCTTGGAGAAAAGGGGGAAATATTAAATGAAACAGCATTTTATGTTTAAGAGATTTCAAAATAAATTGTGAGGTCTTTCTGGAAGTTAGGCTTATACATATCTCAGGCAGGTTTCACAAACTGCCACAGTAAACAAAGCCTCAAACAAAAGTGCTCCTGAGGGCTCTAAGGACATCTATACACCATAAGGCAAGGCACTTATAATCCCCCAATCATGATTCTTCTTCTCCTTTTATTTGATACTTTGTTTTTCAATATACTTAAATATATTTCTCAGAGACTTAAATCTTTGATTTGTTCATTTGCTGGTTGAGCCCTGAAACCAAGCAGGGTTGCAGTCAACTCCTACTCTCCAGTTCTTCAGGGTTCCTCTGGACAACTAACAAGATGATGATAGAAAAGTTCCATTACCAAAACAAGGAGCATCTTCAACCACAAGCCCAACAATTCTTTTCCTCTGCACTGTAATATATAAGTCTCATCTCAGGAAGAAGTAGTCACAGTAGACATCATCCCACATCCCTCAAGACTGAGGCATGAACAAAAATAAGGGGACAGTATGACCACCAACCAAAGCAGATTGTTATTGTAGTTATTGTCTTGTGTTAATTGAGTAACTTGAAACATTAATATAAAAATTATATATATATATGTCATGTCCAAATTTGCAGTTATGGCCCCCCAGAAAATTGTAATGTTAAATGTGTAAATACTATGCCAGTAACCTGACTTTCCACCAGAAGTCTCAGCAGGATATAGTCTGAGGATGAAATTCCATTCATCATTTCCATTGCCAGATCCAGGAGCATAGGAATGCATGAAGATTAGGGGGAATGTGTGAGAACCTTATGATTCAGACAACACCTCAGAGGATACTGGTCAGGGTGAAAATTTCAAGGATAGAATGCTAGAGGAAAATAAGTAATCCAATAAGCAATCACATCAAGACCATGACTAGGGTTTTAGTTTTTTTCTGTTCAAGAACAACCATTTTTATATTATGCCTATGCTCATCCTGCCATAGTAGGTTGTGTTAATTGCTTAATAAAATTAACATTCTTTATATCTGGTGTAAAGATTTTACCCTCTCTGTCCTGTTCACTTTATGTTTATGATTTTGATGAAGTTTCTCAATACATGTAGAACTAGGTTAATACTGGTTGGAGTACATTTGAAATCACAGTTAAATAAAATAATAGATAAAATAATAGAAAAATTTGAACAGTGTTTCAGGGATTTGAGTGACAGCATGAAACATGTAAACACTTGTGTCATGTGTTCCAGAAGAAGAGAATGGAAAAAGGACACAAAGAATATTGGAAAAATAAAGGTTGAACATTTACCAAATCATTTGAAAAACATAAAAATACATGTCCAGGAAGAGGAACATAGTAAAAACAGAATAAACCCTAATAGAACCATTCTGAGACACATACTAATCATAATGTCTAATGCCAAAGATAGTGAATACTGAAAGAAGCAAGAGAAAATCTATTCATCATGTACAAGGTATTCTCAATAAGACTGTCAATTTCTCATCAGAAACCATGGAGGTGAGAAGGCAGTGGTATGATATATTAAAGGCACTGAAAGGGAAATATTGCCAGCTAAAAATTCTTTATCTGGCAAAACTGTCTTTCAAAAGTGAAGGAGAGTATAAAATAGCCACAGATAAACATAAACTGAGAGAGTTTGTGAACAAAACTCCAACCCTACAAGAAAAACTAAAGGAGTTCTGCAGGTTGAATGGAAAATACAGGACATCATGGCTTGAAGTAGCGTGAAGAAATGAGGATCTTTAATACAGGTAACTAAAAGGGTAAATGCAAAACCTGATAGTACTGTATCCTAAGTATAAAACTCTACACATTAATACCTGTAAGGGTCAGAACACAATGAACAAAAAAAA
Organism: Cabassous unicinctus; assembly: GCA_029593785.1. Taxonomy (NCBI): domain Eukaryota; kingdom Metazoa; phylum Chordata; class Mammalia; order Cingulata; family Chlamyphoridae; genus Cabassous; species Cabassous unicinctus. The sequence continues at coordinate 17,318 of JAQZBX010057321.1, forward strand.
ATCATATTTCCTGATAATGGGCATAAAAAATATAGAACGGTAATATGGAGTAAACACAACATAAAGAGGTAAAACAAAGGGATACTGGGGCAGATAACATGTCTGCTATTGAAGCTAAGTTGGTATCTTTTCAAATTAGTAGGATACAGATGTAGGCCATGTGATATAAATCCAAGGAAACCACAAAGAAAGTATCACTTGCATTTTCTTAACTATCAATGAGGTGAGCAGGTACCATACCTAAAGAGTAATTTGAACCTTGTTTTTGTGAATTTCTTAATCATACCTTTCTCTTTTTTAATGGGGGTCATTTTTCTAGACTTTTTTTTGTTAAATGCAGTTTCTTTCCTTGGTCTTACATATATATTTTCCTTTTGCTTATGAAAAAAGGTGTTGTCATAACTTTTCTATAAAGGACCAGATAAATATTTTAGTCTTTGTGGGCTATATGGTCTCTCACAACTCCTCAACACTGCCTTTGTTATGTAAAAGGATATAATATGCAAACCAGTGTTTCCCAACCATGGGCAATTTTATCCCTCCGAGTTTATTTGACAATGCCCAGAGACATTTTTGTTGGTCACAATGATTGCAGAATACTGCTGAATTTGTGGGTAGAGGCCAAAGATGCTGCTAAACATCCTACAGTGCACACAGGACAGCCCCCTACAGTTAGAG
>JAQZBX010057322.1:0-17987 GCA_029593785.1 Cabassous unicinctus
CGGCTAAATGTGGTCTGGACATGCCCTAGGAAATGGCACCGCCCCATGGGGCTTGTTCTCTGGAATTGTGATTCGGCTTACCCATCCTCCACCATGGGGATGGGCTGAGGGACTGGCTTGAACGTATTCACTGGCCATTGTTTTGGGGTGGGGGGGCTATGGGGGAGGCAGGAGGAATCTTAGGAACAGAATTACCCTACATTGACAACCAGCCTGAATAGGACACACAAGAATGGATTCAAAGAGGATATCTTCCTAGGAACAGGGATAGGAATCCCTAATTCGGTTTGGAGGTAGTGGTTAAAATATAGCTGTATTAGCAAGAAATGTGGAGTCAAATTGATGATTCAGGGGGTAAAGTAATAAACACATGAGAAGCCATGAAACACATGCAACCAGCCACACACAGCATTCCACTTGGATAATAGGAGAAAAGGGATAATGTGTGCTAAATATGCACTCTCAATCAAGCTTTCTGGTCACAGTCTGAGGATAATATCTCATAATGTGTAACAAAGATTCCTCATGGTATAGTGTGTTGATAGAAGGCCGTTGCATGTGGAGGTTTAAAAGATGCCTGAGTTTTTGTTCCTAAAGTCACCTTCTAGAACAAAACTATACTTTGAAAAATAACAATACTCTGGTTTAGAGAAAATGACATTAAATGTATGATATGGACTCTACTCAGGAAAAAGCAGTTGAGGATCATTTCTCATGCACATTTCTGGTGCCTTTCAAATAGAAAAACCATTTCCAAAGTGCTCGCATTGCAAACATGGAAAATCACCCTTCAATACCTAGTATCCTTTGAATATAATTTTCCCCCCAGAATGAGTGCACTACCAAAAGATAAGTACCCACTGCATGAGAAAGCCAGGCATTTATTTATTGCTCTGAAAATACTGTCTTGAAACATGAGAAGGCCTCCAGGATTTCATTCACTGGTGAAGGTAGTCAGTCCAAAATTTTTTCTACACTTTTTAATAATTAAGGAAAAAATGGTAGCCATATTTTTGGGACTGGGTGATCAGTTAGGCTGGAGGGGTAAGGTTACCTGGTAACCTTGGTAAAAAATGGTAAGCACAGTTACTGCGGAGAATACTAGGGAGCTGGAACCAAAGGTTTTCTCTAATTTTTAAAATTTGAACAGGCCCACTTCGGATTCACTAAGGGCAGATCTTTGCGAATTCATTATGAATCTCTCCTCTAATGATAGCAAGCTCTAGTTTTTCTTTCACAGAAGGCATCTCTGATTAGTCTACTAATTCTTTGTGTTTTTCTCCTGGAGGGAGGGATTCTGAAGCTGGTACCCATATGTACATAACAGATGTTCAGTCACATACTTCTTCTTTGAAAGAATTGAAAGTCAAATGAAATTTATTCTTACAGTGAAAACCAAGGCTGGCAGCTCACGGAAAATCTCCCTCACAACACGATGCACTCTCCGCAAACTCTGCCCATGCCACTGTCATCCACATGAACCTACCTGCCACCAGGAGGGAAAAAAAATCTATTGGATGAACAAGGACAGAAAACCCAATTTGTCTGTTCCCCAGTTGTCAGGCAGGGTGAGTCAGAAAGGTCAAGAGATGCAAGGACCAAACCGAGGGTAAAGCCATCCATGTTGATGCACCCATGGGCACATCCTAGGAATTTGAAGAGGAAATAATGAAAGACTGGAATAGAGAAGTAAGTAAATTCAAGTCTTTTGTGTGTAACTTATCAGCACCATCTTTTTGAAAAAATATATTTTATTGAATGCTGCAATTCATACCTGAACCTACAGCCAAATTATGTGCTTAGTAAATGCCAGGACTTCCCAAATACAGATGGGTAACTTCGTACAGGTGCACCAGACAGCAGCCTCCACCAACTGCTGGGTTTGCCGTGAAAGGGGTGTTAAACACAAGGAAGAGCATCCTGAAAATTTAATTACTCACTATAGACCTTATCTCCCATTGTGTGATTTTCTTCCAAACAACCCTATTTTGTTGTGCAAACCAATTTTATAGAAACCTCAGAATAAAAATGTCAACTGAGGCAACGTTTATAATCCATGGCATTTGCTGTAATCCAAGAACTTTATGTTCACGAATTCAATAATTACTAAAGCATTCTCATTATTTCCAAAGATGAACCAACAAAAATGAGACACAATAACTCATACATAAATGTCTCTCCTCGCAATCTTGACATTTCCCCTGGTAGACACAGCAGCTATATCTGGCTATTCTTGTAGTAATACTTATTAGTTTTGAAGCCATTTCACTGAGATAATTTTCCATGTCATGTTGTCTCAGCAAACCCTAAGAGAAATGTTTCTTTTTTAATGCAGTTTATAAGACCTTTTCTATAAAATTGAAAAACAGAAGAGAGGAAAGTTAGAAAGAAATTACAAATTTTAAATGAGAGTGTAAGAGATTATCTGGGAAGCCTGGAGCACCTTGGGACAGTCCTCCTATGGTCGCCTGTTTCCCCAGTCCCTTGGATGGTGAAAGGCTCTGCCTGACTTGGGATGGGTGGCCGGTGGCTTGGCCAGGCAGCCAATGGCGCTTGTCAGAGTGAGGTGGGGAACAGGGTGGCTGCCTGTGAGGTCGGCCAAGAAGTTGTGACTTCTAAAGGATATCCTTGTGGCTGGACGAGGCACAAACACAGCAGAGGGTGCCCGGGCTTCTGCTGTGTAAGTTGGCATTTAGGTAACATTTAGCCACCCGGGTTCCTGCGGAGCTCCTGGCTGAACCATGGTCGACACTATTGACCACACCCACACCTCCCTTTTACTGAAATCTCCCAAGAAACAAACTTTGGGTCAGTGCCGCAGAGACCTGCATGTGTTAGTGCCCCGGGGCCCCCAAGTGAAAATTAAAAAACAAAACATTCCTGCAGGGACATAGCTGCTGTCCCCACCGTGAACCCACTTCTCTCGTGCAAGCAAGTTGGCCCCTTTTGTAGGCATTGCTTGGGCATTTCAGGTGAGGCTGTTGCCTTACTATGCTCGCTATGCTACTGGGCCGAGACTCAAGGAGCACAGGCTGCTGCAGGAAAATGGATGTGCCAGTCTTTCCCAGGTGTTAAAACATTCAAGGGGTTAATGAAGACTGACACTTCAGGAATCTGTATGCCTTTCTACCCCGGGTGTAAAGGGCATAGGCTATAATATCAAGAAGTACACACATGCATTTTGATATACACAGAAAGAAAATATAGAGAATCTAGCAGAAGGAATATTCAAAGGTATAATGGCAGGAAAAATCTCAGGTGTAAGGAAAGGCCTGTGTATGGATAATCAAGTTACAGAAAGATCCCCATGCAGGATAAAGACATGGACCACCATGTGCAGACACCCAGGAATTGCACAGAAAATGTCATGGGTAAGGAGAGGGTTCTGAAAGCTGTGAGAGCAAAGCAACCTGTTTCCTCCAAGTGAGTCCCCAAAAGTTCAAGTGACAATTTTGCCATGGAAATCATGAAGGCAAACATCAGGAAGGCAAACAGCAAATTAAGATGCAATAATTTAAGTGTTTAGAGAAAATGAGTCACTTCTAATAATATTGAATCATTAAGACAGGCTTTTGGAAAATGAGGGGAATATTAATATGGCATCCCCATATTAAATCAAACACACACACACATACACACAATATCCTGCATGAGTTTTCCACCACTTGTGCTTCCCTACAAACAATTTGAAGCAAGTTCATCAAACAGAAATGGAAGGACACTCAATGGTGGGGGAAATTACATAAAAATTTAAGGACTTTCATAAAGTCAATCATTTCTCTAAATACAAATAATAGTTATAATGTATTGGGGTTGGTACATAACTCCATGTTTTAAAATTTCTAAAATTCAAGAGAATAAATTAAAGATCACCTAGGGTTGGGAATATAAAGGTATACACACATCATATGTAAAAATTACAATGAAAGGAGGGGTTTCAGAAAGGAATAGGAAGAGCATCTACGTATCAGGACTACAGTTAACCCGATAATAATAAGAATCTACATTTAACGTGTAACAAATTTACCATTCTAATGGAAACTATTCACGATAAGGGTATTTATGTGTGTGTGGGCTTGTATACAAGAAAAACTGTTCGTTCTACATGATTTTTCTGTAACTGATAAGAGGTATAATTAAAATAAAACTGCTGCCTATGAGAAATGAAAGCACTATATACTGATAAATCATTCAAAGGCAAGGTCCCCAAGAATATATAGAGAGTGAGAGTGAGCAAGAGAGACACGGGAGGGAGAGAGAGAGATAGACAGACAGACAGAGAGACATATAGCAAAGCTCCAAAATATAGGAAGCCCAAGATGAAAATATGAAGAGAGAAGCAGATAGCCATACATTAAACATAGGAGAATTCAATACACCACATTCAATAAAGGATTGAACGTTTTAACAAAATATCAGTAAGGAAAGAGAGTAATATAAAGGCTGAACGATAAGGAAAGTAATTGAGAGATATATGGAAATTCTCCATTTTGTCAAAGAATGTTTCAGTAAACCACTGTTCTAATAATAACATAAATAAAATGAAAACAACTACTAAATTTGTTGTGAAATTTGTTTCAAGAAAAACATGAACTTTTGATGAATTCTCTCCTACACATGAGCTTTAGAACGACCCCAGAACTTACTGATCTGTCTAAAAGGATGGGAGATATTACAAAATGTGACTTCTTTTAGGACTGTAAATCATTCTGTGAACAAATATTTCCCCGGGAAACAGCACTTGATGATGCATGCCAAGTAGGATAAAACTGTATTATGAAAAAAAAAGAGTAAGAATGAGAGCGTAAGGCCTCGTTAGATGTCATAAAATCCATGGTAAGTCATACCCTGTTGAGGGAGAATCATTTAAAGGTTACTAATAATTCTGACATCCTTGAAACCAATGATGGCATACTTCTGCTTTGTATATTGCAGCCCTAACTATTGGACCAAATGATCTATAAGAATGCCATCAATTACTGGTTTAGTGGTTTTATTTTCATTCACTGCCTATTCAGGTCTGGATTATCAAAATCTTACTTGGGAATTCTTCACAACTTTTGGGAATGAATTACCACAGATAACACTCGATCAACCCCAACTTTTCTGCAGGAAGCAAGCTCAAAATCTTTTTCAGCAGGGCACCCGAGAAAATATTATGGACCCAGATGGTCTCTTTTAATTAACGACAAAGCATGAGAAAGTGCCAAAGGAAAATGATATCCCTGTTCTGCAGTCCTTGGTCAATTAAAAAGGGGTGTTTATTTTCTATGAAGAGACTTGCAGCATCCTGATGAACACACAACTCTTTCCATAGGCATCAGAGGAAGTAACAGAAAGCGAGTGGGTGTGTGCAGAGAGTGACAGAATGAGATGGGACATGGAGAATAATGTCCAGAAGGAAATGGCAGATCACACACAAGGCATTAGAGCCTTCACTGCTCAATCCGAAGAATGGATTCCTGCTCTTTTTAAGTCTACATGGAATAGGGTTACAGTGGCTTTTAAGCCAGGTCATAACCCTCTCAAGGAATTTCAGATAAATACAAGGGTTCAGAGTCAGCCTCAGAAGAGAGGCGTATTAAATTGGTATTCAAATATAAAGAGATTACTTGGAAAACTCCCTTCTTTGCAAAAAGACCCCTCAGATCTCAGTCAACCAAGGTTACCAGAAGAATTGATAGCACAAATGAGAAACATTTACACCACAATGAGGAGACGGTCTAACCAATTCCATGTGACCCCTGATAAAACCGGAATTACCTGGGGATGCAAATCCAATTCCAGGTGTGCCAAATTTGCCTGCAGGTCCTTGTTTCCAAAATGGTTCCCAGAAAGGCAGCTGAAACCGACAGGGCCTGGTTTCCCATTGTCTGGGCTTGCCCTGGGAAGTGGCACCGCCTGGTGACACTGGTGGTCCAGAATTGCGATTAGGCTCATGCCTCCTCCACCAAGGAATGAGCTGACGGCCTGGCTTAAACGTATTCACTGGTACTGGTTTGGGTTGGAGTGTCCAGGAGGGAGGTGGGGTGAATCTTAGGAACAGTTTTATCCTACATTAACAACCAGCTTGAATAGGACACACCAGAATGGATTCAAAGAGGATCTCTTCCTAGTAACAGGGACATGAATCCCTAATTTGGTTTGGAGGTAGTGGTCCAAATATAGATGTATTAGTAAGAAACAAGGAGTCAAATTGATGATTCAGGGGGAAAAGTAATAAACACATGAGCAGCCATGAAACACAGGCAACTAGCCACACCCAGCTTTCCATGTGGATAATATGGGACAACAGAAAATGTGTGCCTAATATGCACCCTGGAATGAGCTTCATGGTCACAGTCTGAGGATAATTTCTCATAATTGGTAACAAAGTTCCCTCACGGTGTAGTGTGTTGATAGAAGGCCGTTGCATGTGGAGGCTTACAAGATGCATGATTTTTTATTCCTAAGGTCACCTTCTACAACAAACTATACTTTGAAAAATAACAACACTCTGGGTTAGAGAAAAAGGCATTAAATGTATGATATAGACTCTACTCAGGAAAAAGCAGTTGAGGATCATTTCTCATGCACATTTCTGGTGTCTTTCAAATAGACAAACCATTCTCAAAATGCCTGGCAATTCACAAACATGGTAAATCACCTTTCAATCCCTAGTATCCTTTGAATATAAGTTTTTCCCCCAGAATGAGTGCACTACTCAAAAGATAAGTACCCACTGCATGAGAAAGCCAGACATTTATTTAGCCCCTCTGAAAATACTGTCTTGAAACACAAGAAGGCCTCCAGGATTTCATGCACTGTTGAAGGTAGTTGGTCCAAAAATTTCTCTACACTTTTTTAAAATTAAGGAAAAAATGGTAGCCACAGTTACTGCGGAGAATACTAACGAGTTGCAACGAAATATTTTCTCTAATTTTTAAACTTTGAATAGGCCCGCTTTGGATTCACTAAGCACAGATCTTTGCAAATTCATTTATGAATGGCTACTCTAATGATAGCAAGCTCTAGTTTTTCTTTCACAGAAGGCATCTCTGATTAGTCTACTAATTCTTTTTTATTTTTCCTGGAGAGATGGTTTCTGAGGCATGCACTGGTATGTACATAAATGCTGTTTGGTCACATTCTTCTTCTTTGAAAGCATTGTAAGTCAAATGAAATTTATTCTTACAGTGAAAACCAAGGCTGGCAGCTCACAGAAAATGTCCCTCACAACAACATGATGAACTTTCCCCAAACTCCGCCTCGGCCCATGGCATCCACATGACCCTACCCAACATGGGGAGGGAGAAAATGCATCTATTGGCTGAACAAGAACAAAAAACCCCATTTGGTTGTTCCCCCAGATGTCAGGCAGGGTGAGTCAGAAAGGTCAAGAGATGCAAGGACCAGTCTGAGGGTAATGCCATCCATCTCAATGCACCCATGAGCACATCCTAGGAATTTGAAGAGCAAAAAATGGAAGACCAGAGGAGAGAAGAAGTTAAATAAAAGCCTTTGGGTGTAACTTATCAGCACCCTCTGTTTGAAAAAATATTTTTTATTGAATGCTGTAATTCATACCTGAAAGTACACCAAAAGATGTGATTAATAAATTCTGGGACTCTCCAAATAAATATGTGTAAATTTGAACAGGTGCACTAGAAAGCAGACTCCACCAATGGCTGGGAAACCATGAAAGCGGTGTTAAAAATAAGGCAGAGCATCCTGAAAATTTAATTACTCACTATCGACCCTCTTTCCCATTGTGTGATTTTCCCCAAAACAACCTTGTTTTGTTGTGCAATTAAATTTTATAGAAACCTCGGAATAAAGAAACCAACTGAGGTAAAGTGTATAATCCATGGCATTTGCTGTAATCCCAGAGCTTTATGTTCATGAATTCAATCATTATTAAACCATTCTCATTATTTCCATAGAAGAACCAACAAAAACCAGAAACAAAAACACACGTAAACATCTCCTTTCACAATCTTGACATTTCCCCTGCTATACACAGCAGCTAGTTCTGGCTATTCTTGTAGTAATACTTATTACTTTTGAAGCCATTTCATTGAGATAATTTCCCATGCCATGTTGACTCAGCGAACCCTAAAAGAAATGTTTCTTTTTTAATGCAGCTAATAAGACCTTTACTATAAAATTGAAAAACAGAAGAGAGTAGAGTTAGAAAGATATAACAAATTTTAAAAGAGAGTGTAAGGGATCATCCAGGAAGCCTGAGACAGTCCTCCTATGGTTGCCTGTTTCCCCCTGTCCCTCGGACGGTGAAAGGCTGTGCCTGACTTGGGACTGGGAAGTCAGTGGCTCGGCCAGGCAGCTAATGGCACTTGTCAGGGTGAGGTGGGGAACACGGCGGATGCCTATGAGGCCTGCCTAGAAGTTGTGACTTATAAAGGATATCCTAAGAGGTGGACGAGGAACAAACACAGCACAAGGCACCCAGGATCCTGCTGTGTAACTTGGAGTGTGGACTATGTTTAGCCCCCGTGTTCCTGCAGAGCTCCTGGCTGAACCACGGTCGACACTAATGACAGCACCCACAATTCCCCTTTACTGAAATCACCCGAGAAACAAACTTTGGGTATGTGCAGCTGAGACCTGTATGTGTTAGTGCCCCAGGAACACGGCATGAACCTTAGACAACAAATCATTCCTTCAGGGACATCACTGCTGTCTCCACCCTGACCCCAAGTCTCTCGTGCAACCAAGCGGGTCCCATTTCTAGGCAGTGCGGGATCATTTCAGGGGAAGCTGCTGCCTTTCTATGCTCCCTATGCTACTGGTTCCAAGACTTCCAGGAGCACAGGCCGCTGCAGGAAAATGGATATTCCAGTCTTTCCCAGGTGTTAAAATATTCCAGGGGTTAATGGAGACTGAAATTTCAGGAATCTGTATGCCCTTCTACTCCAGGTGGAAAGGGCATAGCATATAAAACCAAGAAGTACACACATGCATTTTGGGATAAACAGAAAGAAAATACAGAGAAATTATCAAAAGGAATATTCAAAGGTATAATGGCAGGAAACACCTCAGATGTAAGGCAAGGCATGTGTATAGACAATCAATGTACAGAAAGATCCCCATGCAAGATAAAGTCATGGAACATGATGCCCAGACACCCAGGAATCGCACAGAAAATGCCATGGGTAAGGAGAGAGTTCTGAAAGCTGCAAAAGCAAAGCAACCTGTTTCCTCCAAGTGATGCCCCAGAAGTTCAACCGACATTTTTGCTGCAGAAATTATGAAGACAAAGATCAGGAAGGCAAACAGACAAATTAAGATGAAACAGTTTAAGGGTTTAGAGAAAATGAGTGACTTCTAATAATACTGTATCTAGTGAGACAGGCTTTGGAAAATGAGGGGAAGATTAATATGGCATGCCCATATTGAATCAAACACACACACACACATCACAATATCCTGCAGGAGTCTTCCTCCACTTGGGCTTCCCTACAAACAATTTGATGCAAGTTCTTCAAACAGAAATCGAAGGACACTCAATGGTGAGATGAATTACATAAATATTTAAGGACTCTCATAAAGTGAATCATTTCACTAAATACAAATAACAGTAATAACATATTGGGATTTGGTACATAATTCCATGTTTTAAAATTTCTAAAATTCAGGAGAATAAATTAAAGATCACCTAGGGTTGGGAATATAAAGGTGTACACAAATCATATGTAAAAATTACAACAAAAAGAGGGGTTTCTGAAAGGAATAGGAAGAGTATCTGTGTATAAGGACTACAGTTAACCTGATAATAATAAAAATCTATGTTACACTTGTAACAGATTTACCATTCTAATGGAAACTATTCACAATAAGGGTATTTATGCATGTGTGGGGTTTTATACAAGAACACTGTTCATTCTACATGATTTGTCTGTAACCCATAAGAGGCATAAATAAATAAAACTGCTGCCTACAAGAAAGGAAAGCACTATATACTGATAAATCATTCAAAATCAAGGTCCCCAAGGATACATAGAGAGAGAGGGAGAGAGAGGGAGAGAGATAGAGAAAGGGCGAGAGAGTGAGACAGACAGACACACAGACAGAGGGAGAGAGACATAGACCAAAGCTTGGAAATATAGGAAGCCAAAGTTGAAAATATGAAGGGAGAAGCAGATAGCAATACATTACACATAGGAGAATTCAATACACCACAGTCAATAAAGGATTGACCCTTTGACAAAATATCAGTTAGGAAAGAGAGTAACATAATAGCTGAACGATAAGGAAAGTAATTGGGAGATATACAGAAATTATATTGTCCAATAATATTTCAGTTAACCACTGCTCTAATAATAAAATAAATAAAATGAAAACACCTACTAAATTCATGGTGCAATTTATTTCAAGGGAAACATGAATTTTCGATGAATTCTCTCCTACACATGACTTTGAGAACTACCCTAGAACTTACCGATCAGTCTGAGAGGATGGGAGATATTACTAAATGTGGCTGCTTTTAGGACTGTAAATCATTCTTTGAACAAATATTTCCCAGGGAAACACCACTTGATGCATGCCAAACAGGATAAATCTGTATTACAAATAAAAAAGAGAGAGACCGAGAGTGTAAGGCCAGGTTAGATATTATAAAATCCATGACAAGTCATACCCTGTAGAGGAAGAATCATTTAAATGTTAGAAATAATTCTGACATCCTTGAAACCAATGATGACATACTTTTGCTTTGTGTATTGCAACCCAAATTATTGGACCAAATAATCTGTAAGAATGACATCAATACTGGTTTAGTGAATTTATTTTCATCCACATCATATTCTGGTCTGGATTATCAAAATCTTATTTGGGAATACTTCACGACTTTTGGGAATGAATTAACACAGACAACACTCGATCAACCCCTACTTTTCTGCAAGAAGCAAGCTCAAAATCTTTTTCAGCAGGACCCCCGAGGAAACATTATGGGCCAGATGATCTGTTTTAATTAACAACTATGTATGAGAAAGTGCAAAAGGAAAATGATGTCTCTGTCCTGCAGTCCTCGGTCAATTAAAAAGGGGTGTTTATTTTCTATGAAGAGACTTACAGCATCCTGATCATCACAACCCTCTTCACATAGGCATCAGAGCAAGCAACCAAAAAGCAAGTGGGGGAGTGGAGAGAGTGACAGAATGAGAAGGGACATGGAGAATAATGTCCAGAAGGAAATGGCAGATCACATACAAGGCATTAGAGCCTTCACTTCTCAATTTGAAGAATGGATTTCTGATCTTTTTAAGTCTACACGGAACAGGGTTACCATGGCTCTTACACCTGGTCATAACCACTCTCAAGGATTTGCCGAGAAATACCACATGTCAGAGGCAGCCTCAGAAGAGAGGTGAATTAAATTGGTATTCGAATCTAAAGAGATTACTTGGAAAACTCCCTTGTTTGCAAACGGACCCCTCAGATCTCAGTCAGCCAATGTTCCCAGAACAAATAACCACCAAAATGAGAAACATTTACACCACAATGAGGAGGCAGTCTAACCAGTCCCAAGTTACCCCAGATATATCCGGACTTACCCAGGTTACAAATCCAATTCCAGGCCTGCCAAATTCACCTTCAGGTCTTTGGTTCCAAAATGGCTCCTGGAAAGGCAGCTGAAACTGGTAGGGGCCGGCTCCATGTGGTCTGGTTGTGCCCTGGGAAATGGGACCGCCTGGTGGTGCTGGTGGCCCAGAATTGTGATTCACCTTAACCCTCTCCACCATGGGGCGAGCTGAGGGGCTGGTTTGAACATATACACTGTCCATTGATTTGGGGTGGGGTTGCAAGGGGGGAGATGGGGGATCTTAAGAACAGAATTATCCTTATTTGACAACCAGCCTGATTAGAACACACAAGAAAGAATTAAAAAAGAATCTCTCCCTAATTACAGGGACAGGAATCCCTGATTTGGTTTAGAGGCAGTGGTCCAAATATAGATGTATTAACAATAAATGAGGAGTCAAGCTGATGATTAAGGGGAGAAAGTAATAAACATGAGAAGTCATGAAACACACACAACAGCCACACCAAGCATTCCATGTTGATAATACGAGACAACGGAAAATGTCTTCCAGATATGCACTCTCAACCAAGCTTCATGGTCATAGCCTAAGTATTACATAAAAGTTTAAGTACTCTCATAACATCAATCATTTCTCTAAATAAAAAGAACAATAATCATGTTTTGGCTTTTGGTATGTAACTCCATATTTTAAAATTTCTAAAATTCAAGTTCATAAAATATAAGATTACCCATGGTTGGGGATATAAATGTATGCACACAATATATGTAACAATTACTACAAGAAGAGCAGTTTTAGAAGGGAATAAGAAGAGTATCCATGTATATGGACTACTGTTAACGCTATAATAATAAGTATCTAGGTTTATCAATTGTAACAAAATTACTATATTAATGGAAAATTTTCACAATATTATCTATGCATATGTGTGGTAGTATACAGGAACACTCTTCATTCTACATGATTTTTCTGTAACCCATAACAGTTATAATTAAAAATATACCTGCTACCTAGGAGAAAGTAAAACACTATTTACTGAGAAGTCATTCAGAGACAAGGTCCTCAATAAAATATATATATGAGCAAGAGTATATCTATCTATCTATCTATCTATCTATCTATCTATCTATCTATCTATCTATCTATCTATCTGTCTATTTATCTATCTATCTATATAGTGGGGTGTACCCATGCTTCAGGTGGGCAGAGTGGCCTTCCAGGTGTAGATGTGTCAGTGCCTTGACATGGTGGCTAGCCTGCTGGGTTACCTGCCTCAAGTTTCTTAGCTGGATGCCCACACCTGCCAAGTCAGGAAACTCTAAGGACCCCTCACAAGCCCTCACAAAGACAAGTGAGCCAAAGCACTCAGGCTGGTCATGACCCAGCCAGGTTCATCAAGCAGCACTGCTAAGCAGGGGCTTTCCTTTATTGTGCTCTTTTTTCATTGTTGGGCCTGGCCAGGGATGGTCCCTCAGCTGCCTGAGCCATTGTGGCCCAGGGAATAGAGGAGAGGTTCAGAGACAGATGAGTTCTGCAGGGTGGCCCTGGGCATGAGCAAGATCCTCAGCCAGAGTTCCTTGGGAATTGGGTTCTATGGGAATTTGGGAGGAAATTCTCAAGGGCATCTTGCCCCCAACCCTGCCTTTACTTGGGTGGGCTATGTGGAGGAGGTCTGAGGATGAGGAGGGTGTGGGCAGTGTCATGTGCATTTTGTGGTGACCAAGGCCAGTGCTCCAGTGACTGTTCTCTGTGTTTACAGAGTGGACCCCCTGCCTGAGAAGCCACGCAGAGCTTCCTGGTGCAGCTTCAGGAGAGCAGGGACTCTTTTACACCAGCCATGGTGCTGGTGGCCCTTGCAGGAAGGCTGTACTGGGACCTGCAGGATGAACTCACCCAGGAGGAGCTCTTGGTGGGGCCCATACTGGAGAGCCAGCTCTACCTACATTTGTCAGTCAGTGAGGATGTGGTTCTGGTGTGTGTGCATGCTGGCCCAGCAGGAGCAGTGTCAGACCACCCACTGGCTCCTGGAGGTGGGCCTGGGGCTGAGGGACAGGAGCACAGAAGGCAGTGTCATCAGCTCATTTGGGTGGTTCAGAGCAGCCTCTCTGAGGAGGTGCCCCCTGCATGGAGGTCACCATGCCAAGGGCAGGAATGATTCCAGCCTGTGTCTGTCAGTTGGGGCAGGTGAAGAGGTTTTGTGAAGGGTCCCTGAAGTCTCCAGGTAGGCAAGGTGAGCTACCATCCCTGAGGCCTGGGCATGACACACAGTGTGTGGTTCCCATAGTCATGAGGACAGCCACCTAGTGAGAACAGGGCTTATCTTTTGTCCTGGAGAGAACACTGAACAATTCTCAATGTCTCCAGAAGAAATCTTGGCATCATCATGAAAATGGTCCCAAGAACACTGGTTCAGTAAATGCTTGTGGTGAGAAAGGTCTGAATGGACCATGGGAAGGCTGGCTGTGGTGGCTGATGGAGTTAAGTAAATGGTGGGCAACATGCTTTGGCCAAGTCCATGCATCATTCGTTAACTGGAAAGTCCAGTAAGTAGAAGCAGGTCATTCCAGGGTGAGTCATCATGTGTTGGCCACAGTAGGGGTCTGTAGCAGTTTGGCATTATTTATGAATTCCTAAAGTAGATATTGGATTATGTTTGTAAACTGGTCTGCTTTACTGGGCATGTTAGATTATATTGGATTCAGAGGTTTCACTTTTACTTGAGAAAATAATGATTGGGGCTTTGATTGAGCCATGTCAGTAGGACAATGAACCCCACCAATGAAGGGAGGCAGGGACTTACAGAGAAACTGAACTGCAGAGAAGGGAATTTGGAGTTTTCATCCTGGAGCCTGGATAGTAAACACAAAGTGAAGCAGATATGTGAGGAAGGAGAGGAGGCTCAATTGGACACAGCAGAGGCCCGAAGAAAAGAGATGAGCCACTTGCCTGATACTCTACAGCTGGCCTTGTGGAGACAGCAGAGGTAATGAGTCCAGCCCTGGGAAGTGAGGAACTTAGGAAGCCTAAACCCTTGCAGACATTGACAGCCACCTTGCTCCAACATGTGGCAACAGACTTTGGTAAGGGAAGTAACTTTTTCTCTGTGGCCTGGTAAGTGTGGGCTTCTACCCTAAATAAATACCCTTTGTAAAAGTTAACCAATTTCAGGTATTTTCCATCAGCACCCTGTTGGCTGACTAATACAGGGTCCCTCCTGCTCAGCCCAGAGTGCAGAACCAGAGGCTAGCCTTTTTGGGGAGGTGAGGGTCCTTCCCAGCAGATGTGGGCCAAGCTTCCATGGGCCATGTTCTTCCTCTCTGAGGGCATGTGATCAGAAGCCCAGCTTTTGCCTTCTCCTTGCCTCATGCTCCCCCCAACAGGATGAGTCTCAGAGCCATTCTCAACTCATGGGATAGTTGAGGGGGTCCAAGAGTGTGGACCTTTGGGTGTGACATAAGCATGTCCCATGGCCCATTTTGTGACCTAGCTCCCACAGGGCCACACTGCTGGTGATTGGCAGGAATGGTGCCCTGGCCATTTTCTGCTCTGACCAGTTGGCCACTCAGGGGCTTTTATAGACAGCAGAAGTAGGATTCAGCCCGAGAACCCAAGTCTCTGACCCAGGCATGGTTCCTTCCTGGAGGTCAGAATCTTGAGTTCCAGTTCTCATGCACTCCAGGATGACAAAGACAGCCAGGGCTCAGCATGCTCTCCTCAGCAGGGCTTCTGGGCTCTGCCAGGAGGCAGCCAGGAGCTAGTGCATTTCTGGAATGACATCCATTATGAGGTGGACAGTAAGAGGCTGGGTGTAGCCACACTGAACCTGTGCAGAGGTTCCACTGTAGGAAGAGATAGGCTCCTCAAAAAAGAGGTAGGTGCTGGGTGTGGTTTGTGCTTACCCCATGGGGCTTGCCCAGGAAGGGTGTGCACTGGGCATAGGTTTGTGCTAACTCCACAGGGCTCCCCTGGGAATAGGTGTGCACTGGGCATGAGTTTGTGTTCACCCCACTGTGTTCCCCCAGGAAGATGTAGGCTCTGGGCATGAGTTAGTGTTTACCCCACCAGGTTCCCCCAGGAAGAAGTTGGCTCTGAGTGAGGGTTTGTGCTTACTGCAAGGGCCTCCCCATGGTCCAGGAGCTGAAATCATAGAGGTGGGGCAGGAAAACCCAATGCAGAAGGAACAGTCAGAACATATCAACAAGCATCGCCTTATACAGCATTTCTCCAGCACGTAAAATGTGCCCTTGTTGAGTGACACTTGTTACCTGCTCTGTCAATTGAGGTCTGGCTTCAAACACACAGCCTATGGATCAGGGTGGCTGGGCGTTGAGAAAAATCAGTCAGGGATAGTGTCACCTTGGGATGGCATGGTGGCAGGTGCTGCCAGGATATGACCAGGGTGTGGGAGGGGCTTGGTGTCCTGGAGGGGTATCAGCAACTGTCCAGGTAGTGGGTAGGCAGTGGGGGACAATGGTGTCTGTGTGTGTGTGTTTGAGGGTGGTTCAGAACACTTAAAAAGAGTAAGAGCTATTCTCTGTTCTTGGGCCACAGAAAAACAGGTGGTGACCAGGTTTGACATGCAGGACTGGTTTGCCCACCTGTCCTGGAGGAATGGCAGGAGGCTCCTGGCAAAGTGTTCCTCACCAAGCTGTTCATGACCCTGGGCACTTGCAGAGACTTTGAGAGGGAGGAAAGGAGATCCATTTGCCTGTATGTTGTGTAGACCTCCATGGGTTGTTCAATAGACACTTGGATATCAAGCCTTCAGAAGATAGCTATTTGTACATCAATTTTTTTCTAATGGAAATTTCCAGTATACACAGTAGTAGAGAGAATAGCAGTGAGAACCACCATCCTGCTTCAACGGATGTCAACTAAGAGCAGGTATTGTTGTTTTGGGTTGTGCTCAACCCTGGTGTGGTGAGAGAGGGGGAGAGAGGACTGAGCACTGAGACCCTGCTTCTCTGACCTTCAGGGACTCATCCCTGAACTTTTCATACCAAGTGGTGTGAGGAGATTTTAGAAGAGAGGGCTGAAAGGCATATTGGGTGAAATAAGAGGGACATCAGAAGGGTGTGGTGTTCTGGAAGCCAAGAAAATGAGGTCTGTCTAGAAAGTATGTCAGGTGGAGGTGGCTGGTGAGCTGGGCCATGCTACTGTGGCATGGCAGGTGGGTTGGAGTGTGCCACAAAGTGTGGGACATGGAGCCAGCCACAGAAGTCTAGATCATTCTGAGAGGTGCTGTGGGAGTGGGGAGCAGCATCACAGGGCACCTGGAGGGGCGGGGGAGGCTGTAAAAACCAATGTGTGAGATGGAAGATCTACAGACACCCCAGCTAAGGGAATGACTCAGAGAAGAAAGACTACGGTGCTAAAAGGAGGTACATTTCAAGTGAGTCCTGGGTAAGGCAGTGGTGGATGTGGGAGCCACCTGGGGTCTGGTGGTCAGCCTGGGTGCAGGCTGGGTTGGGACAGGGGGCCCTTCTCACTTGGTTGCTTTCCATTGCTGTGAAATTAGCACCAAGTTCTTCAGTGGACTTGAGCCATGGGGAGTATGGGAGCCTGATGGGAAAGGAGGAGGGCAAAGGCATCATTGAGGCAGATGGGCAGGGCCCAGGTGCTGGGTGTTCACTGAGAAGGTATTTGCTGGAGATTTATTGGCAGTTGTGCATTCCCCAAATGGGATTGGACAGTGTTGTCGTGTGTTACAAGCTCAGGGTTGTGACAAAGAAGCATGGCAGAGGGTATGGGTGTGGTGGGGGATGGACTCCCCCAGGTCAGGGGGCTGTGCAGAGTGGGAACACGGATAGTTGGTGAGCATGGTGACAGCACTGAGGGCCCAGGTCCTCCAGTGCTTGCAGGCATGGGAGTCCACCAAGACAGGGTGCTCAGGGAGTGTGGCTGGCATGGGGTTGTGGACTGTAGGCACTGGCCCTGAGGGCTGCTTCCCAGCCCTGCCTGCTGGTGCCAGGCAATAAGGAGGGTGCAGGGCAAGGCTGGGGACCTGGCATGGGATGAATCATCTGAGGGTCATTTACATGGCAGAAGTGACCACAGTAGGAAGCCCCAGCCAGGGTCCAAGGGACCCAGGTCATGTAGCAGGGAGGAGACAAGGGGGAGAAGCTGAGGTGGCCAGGGGAGGGAGAATGCTCCAGGGTGGCCTGATGCTGAGGTCCCCAGGTCCAGCGAGGCTGCATCCAGAGCAAGGCCTGAGAGGAAAAGAGAGGAGGGTGGCAGGTGTGCAGGTGCTACTGCCAGCAGGCAGCAGGTGAGGGAAAGGGCTGGTGGAGGTCATTGCCTAATGGGACTGGTCTTGGAGATGGACTGGGAGTTCAGTCCAGGGCACAGCTCAGCCCAGAGGTGGGGAATACCAGAGGCCATTGGCTGGGCTGAGTATGCTTCCCCCACAGTGTGCCCCCATTTCAAGTCCCCTAATCCATGTCCCCC
>JAQZBX010057323.1:0-17991 GCA_029593785.1 Cabassous unicinctus
CCTGCCCAGGCCTGCCCTGCCCTGCCCAGCCTAGTCCTGCCCTCCCCTCCCCAGCCCAGCCCTGCCCTGCCCAGCCCTGCCTTGTTTGAGTGCCTCCCTCAAGGCCTCCCTCACAGCCCCAGGATGGTCACTCAAAACTCCACTTTAACCCCAACCCTAACCTTGCTCTTATTTCCACCTGCATATCACCTAGCTGCTACCCTGGAACCTGTCCCTGCTGTTCCCCTCCCCTTCCCCCCTGGACCAGCCCTAGGCTGCCCCACCTCCATCCTCAGTCCTACCCTAGACTCACTGACTCCTAGCCTCAACCTGACCATTCTCCATATCTCAAAGTTAAACCTTTGCCCAACACCTCCCAGCAGGCCTTGCCCCTCCCTCTCTCCTTTCTCTTCCACCAATCCTTACACCCAGGGTAAGAAGGGCATCGTCTCTCTCCTTCCTTCATCCCTCACAGTTAAGGAAATTCCAGGCTAGTGGGCATAGGGCCCAGGCTGAGGTGCACTACATGTGAGGGCACATGGTGGTCCCTGCCCTGGCGGGAAGAAGAGCTGAGTTAGAGCTGCTCTCAGTCTTAGCCAGCAGAGGGTGCTGCAGCTCCACAGGGCCTGGCGTTGAGGCCACTGCTCTGCATCTGCAAAGTGCTAGGAGAGCGGTGGTAGGTTTAGGAATCTGTCTTTTCTAAAGTGGGATGCAGACTTTCAGTGGTATGGGGGATAACTTGAGGGAAGCAGTGCATGGAGAAACATTTTTCTAAATGTTAACAGTTTTGCATTTATTTTAACACCAACTGGAAAAAATATATAAGCAGCATATCAAAACTGTGATTTTGGATATAGTTGGGCAGAATGACGCGAAAGTGCAATTCTTTAAAGATCAGTTTAAAGACAAATATTATGTAACTAAAAATTCAGGAGGGACGCAGGTATAGCAAAGCTTATGACTGTGGAAGTGGATGACCTAATTTGGGGAAATACTGGATACTCAGTAGAGGGTTATGGGTGAGGGTTAGAGTGACTTTAGGTCCCGAGGAAGAATTGGGGTAAGGATGGACTGGGCTAGGAGTTGGAGTTGGGGTTAGAGCTGAAGTTCAGATGAGGTCTGACATCAGGATTGGGGTTATCTGAGTTTTAGGGTCACTCTTGACTATTGAGGTTAGGAATGGAGTTGGAGTCACTGTTCAGGTTACTGGTATATGTCAGTTTAGCAACTGAAAAGTCCATGACATTTTGGACACGTGGGCAAGAGTTAGGCTTCCGAGGAGGACCTGACTTGAGGTTCCCTAACCTGGCACCCCAAGTCCAGTCTGCCTCCCTCCCCTGCATCCACTTCTCAAAGCACCTGGCAGGGGCTCTGCCCGACCTCTCTGAACCCCAGGAGGAAACCTGGAGGGACTGAGGAATGGGTAGACCTAGATGGGACAGAGCTCCTCCAAGACAATCAGGTGAGGGACACTCCCAGCCAACAGCACTGAACCTCCATTCTACAGTGAAAACAGTGAGGGCAGGCAGGTCAAGTGACTTGCTCAAGATCACTAAACTTGTATGTAGTGGAGTTGAGATTTGCCCCCAGAAGCCATGTGACTAGACTGCAGCTATCTGTGGCCCACCCTGCCAGGTGCTGGGTGGGGGGGTGGGGGGAGAGAGTTTCTTGCTTTCTCCTTTTGGTGCCCTCCTGGGACTGTCCATCTCACGTGATGAGAAAGGCAGGTCTCGGAAAGCTCATGCCCCAATCTTCTAGTCCCAGTGCTTGAACTTATCCTTATTCTTATTTTTTTTTTCAATCTTTCCCCCCCCCCACTCTCACCCCCTTAAGAAGACTCCAAACATTTTTTTTTCCTAATCACTCCCCACCTCCATGAATTATTTTCCATGAAATTTTTAATACCACAGATACACTATTGATTCCTCAGGATCTTCTATATTCAAGAGCATGTCACTTGCAAATAGAGATACTTCTTCTTTGCACAGATATGCTGTATGTCTATTTTTGTACTGTGGTCCTTTGGAGGGCCAGAAATCCTGTGATATCTAAGGCTGTCTGCTCCCTTCCCCCAAGAACCAATTTCCATCCCCTTTGGGGTGATATTGCCTCTGTTGAGAATGTCTGGTTTAGAGTAAGACCCCATTTCCAGTTTCAATGCAAGAATGAAGAAGTTATGGGGCAGCTGGTGCTAACCCCTCTATGTGGCTCAGTTCATGGGTGGGGATGAGGTAGGAATGGGCTGGGGGGAGATGGAAGGGGATGTGGACACAGGTCTCTGGACACAGTCCCTTAAAGTGGAGGGATGGGGCAACACCATCATTTCTTTTTGTCTCTGACCTGAATAAAGCAGATGCTTGAAGGGCCTCTGAGAAAAGGGCTTAGAATTTCAACTGACTTCCCCAAAAACAAAAAGTTTGGGAGCCTCCACTCACCCTTAAAAATGCATTTGCTGACAAGTGAGGGAAAAATTCCTTCATTCTTGGCCCAAAGAACTTCCTTAAACTCAGTCCAGAGGAATTCTCTAAAAGACCAGCTGCCTGTATAATATTTGTATAATATTACAAATATTATAAATACCCCGACCTTGAAAGCCAAGTAGACTACAAAGACTGACTAGCTAACCACAGAAATTTTCCAACAAGCTAGCCAGCCCAATGAGTGTGATATTGTGAAATCTAATTTTGCTTATCTAAATCTGTGAATTTGTTGCATGCCTGAGAGCAGAGGGCCTGAGAGATGGACCCGAGGGCCAACTCTCTCCTGGAGTTCTCCAGCCACAAAGCCCTGGCTGACACCTGAGTGGCCAAGGCTACAATAAGTCAGATCAACCAAGGGCGAGGCGGAAGGTTGAGCCCGCAGTGGTGCCTCGGAGAGTGAGTGAGGGAGGGGGAACTGTGTCATGTGGTGGTTAGAACGTGGGCTTTGGAGGGACCTGGGTTCAAGTCCCAGCTCTGCTGTGTGACCTGGGACAAATTCCTTAGCCTCTGGGATCTCATATGTAAATTGGGGTGGTCATATATACTTTGCAGATTGTGAGGATTAAATAACAGGCTTAAAACACTAATCTTAGTGAATTGCCCACACTCAGTAAAAAGTAACTCTAGACATCCAACACCAGGCATGCTGGCTCCCAGAAAGCACTATTTCTATCTGCTCCCTTTCCTCCCCTTCCCATCCCCTCCCTTCTCCCCTTCCCTTCTCTTCCCTCCTTTCCCTCTTCTCCCCATCCCTTCCCTCTCTGCCCCCCCTCCTGGATCCAGTCCTTTTAGAATTAGGGTGGCTGTCCCCACAATTTCTCTAGCTTTCTCGATGGAGGAGGGGTAGCCTCGTGGGCTCCAGGCAGGAAGGATTTACAGCAATCCCCCTCTTCCATGGCTGCTAGACCCAGCCTCCTGCAGGAAGGTCACCTTCTTGTAGCACAGGCAGAGCTGTGGGCTGGACAGAGGAAGCCCTAGGGGAAGCCAATAAATACGTCAGGCTTCCGGCTGGGCCTGGAGATAAGGGACTAGGGCTGTGAGGCCGGGGCAGGTCACATGGCATGGGTTCGCCCTTCTGGCTCATGCACGCCAGCACTGCAGAGAAAGCCAATCTGGGACAAGTCACAGAGGAACTGCCCAAAGACTACCCCTGGATGTGCTCCCTTCCTGGGAGGGCGCCTTCCTGGGTTTGGACTTGCTAGGGACAGGTCTGAAGAGTGAGAATGTGACAGATTCGAGCCACTGTCCCAGCTGAAGCAGGCGGGTGGGGAAGGACATTTAGCCCCATGGCACAGGAGGAGAAACTGAGGTCCAGAGGCAAGAGAGGCTTTTTCACACAGAAGGTCAGTGGGAAAGCAGGTGTGGGCCCTCTCACCCCCAGTGGCCTGCTCTGGACCCCCTGAGAGCTGGCCTTACCTGGGTGCAGAATTGGAGGCACCTTTGCTACGTGATGAGACCCACCTCAGGGAGGGCTCTCCTTCCTCAAAGTCTCTGCCCCAGCCAGCCACCTGGAGATGTTCTCCCTACAGAGACTGATTAGGGGTCAGCATCCTGATATTGTAGACAATACATTGTAGACAGTCTCTCTCTGACATGGGCAGAGGGCAGGGCCCTGGTTCTGATGTCCATGAACATTGGGGGGAGGATGGGGATGGAGAACAGGGGTCTAAGGAGACCTAAGTGTGGGGACATGTGTCCCAGGCCAGAAACAGCTGTCCTCTGCTTTGGAAAGGCCACATCTGCCTGAGCCTCAATGGCCTAACCAGCAATCTCATCCATGGCCACCAAGCCTGGCACGTCCTTGACCCAGGCTGCCCCAAGACAGAATCTCAGAGAAGCTACATGCTGGGGGTAACCTAGCCTGGCTTCCCAGCCCAGCCCGCTGTGTGACCTCAGTCTCCCCTCAGATAAAGTGAAGGGATGGGATGGGAATGGGGACCTCCAGGGCCTGTGCTCAAAGTCATCCATCCCTCCTCTCGGAAAGACAGAGCTCGGTGGGATGGGTGTGTGCAGGCCTCGCCCCCAGAACCTGATTAGCCTCAGTCTAGCCTCGGCCCCAGATGACCTGACTGAGCAGATGGAGCCTGTCTGGGGACACAAAGGGCAGGATGCCCTGCTGGAGGTAGAAAAGCCCATGTGCTCTCTTAGGGACACCTTTTAGGCTCCCCACAACCAGCACAGCACCCGGCAGGATCGGGGAGCGGGGTGGGGACCAGGTGCTATTTGCTGAATGAATGTTGTAGCAGACCCGTTTTGCATGCCATCCCTTGGCTCCTGTGTGCTTTGCTTCTGACTGCTCTCCCTGCTACTGTCTTCCGAGGTCTGGTCTAGAATTGCTCTGCCCACATGCGCAGAGGGAGGAAGCATCCTGGAGCTCACACCCCCCTGGGGCAGCCCTTAGCCCGTGTCTGACTGCTGTCTCCTAGAAAGGCCAGCCTCAAATCTGACAAATTCTGGGGTGTAATCTAAGCTCTAGAGCTCCCGGTGGGATCAGGCCAAGGCTGGAATTTCCTTAGCTGCTTCTCCTTCCTCTCCTGCTTCCCCTTCTCCCTCACCAGTTTCTGCTGAAGCATTTCCTTAATCAGCCATTTGCCCAAGGAATCCTTGTCTCACAGTCTGCTTCTGGGAAACCCTTCCAAAACCAGATGAGAAGAGCTGTTGACAGTGAGAAGCCAAAGTTACCGGAGAGGAAATCCTGTGTTATTCCTTTCCATCACGTACCCAGGTGCTGCTCTGGGCTTTGATGGGGTCAGTGGGCAGGAAGGCCCTCAGCCACCCCCCCACCCCCCCAGGAGCTTTGAGTCTGGGGGCTGGCTCTTTTGGACTCTGTGGCGCCCCGTGGTGGGAAGGGAGTTTTGAAGGTGCGCCTATTGTGACCCCTCTCCACAGCCTCTGATGAAGCCAGTGAAGAGACAACTGGAGGTCCCAGAACTGAGGGGGGTGGCCAGAACTGCAAGAAGAGTTGTGTCTTCTTCCGGATGTCTGCACTGGCCAGGGAGGCCCTGGCAGCCTCGGTCTCTCTTCCTGGACTGAAGCACCTGGCACCTGAAATATTCAATGATCAGATTTTAATCTCTTAACAATGCCATTCCCATGCCCCACCCCCATAGCCCCAGAGTTTCCAAGGACATTACCCTGCAGGAACCCCCTGAGAATTGGCCTCACTTGTCATCAGATGACAGCCTGCCTCCCAGAGGCCTCCATTCCATCTGTAAACTAGCTTCTCCTAAAGCCACAGCATGTCAAGAACCAGGGTCTCAGAGAACAGCAACACTGAAAGAGCCTCAGAGGACATCTTGTCCTTTCAGACCAAGGGAGGGCAAGGAGTTGCCCAAGACCACACGGCAAGGCAGTGACGCTGGCACCAGGCTCCAGGCTGTGGAGCTGCAGGCCCAGTGCGTTTCCCTCTGCTTCCCACCTCTGCAGTAAAGCACCTCTCTTCTCTGCCATGGGACAGGGTGACATATGCAGGGTGTGAAGTCATACAGGAACATCACTGAGTTCATAAACATCTCCTGTTCATAAATATCGAACTGATGACTGAAGATTCTTCCACTGCTCCTAAAATAGTTTTGGATCTTAGCACAGACATTTCCAAGAACAGATTTTTATCCTTTCAAGAATTCTATGAAAGCAGATGATCCTCTGGTTTGCATGCCTACCCAAGAGAGCTCCATCACCCAGGCCCCAGACTGAGCCCTGACTCTGGCCCCAGAATGAGTTCTGACCCCGGTCATAGACTATGGGTTTAGACTGGTCTAATCTCCAGATAAGGAGGTATCTCCAGAGAAGTTCATTATCATTTGGCCACTCTTATTTCAATCCATTTTGATGCAATATTAGATTACTCCCAACCTTTCTGGTTAAGGGGGATTTCTAGCTTGTAGTGGACTTTGGGATTAACTCCTCAATGTCTGTTTCAGGGCCAGATGATTCCTCTAAGCTAATCAATTCTATCCCTTTTGCCAGTGATTGGCTCAGAGATGGGGTGTCCTAAGCCAATATGTGTCACTGAGATCCAAGGAGAGGTTTTGGCATCTGAAAAAAAATCTAATCTCTCTTCTCACCAGTCTGTTACCAATAAGCATGCTTCCCCAGCTGCTACTGAATCCATCATGGAGCCAAAAGACATAGGCCTTGGACAGAAAGAACCTGGGTCTGCTGATGTCACTGAGCCACTGAATCAACCAGCCCTGCAGCCAGCCCTGCTTCCAGCTTTGTGAGATGATACACTTAATACTTTAAAACCTTCTGAGGTGGGATTTTTTTTTTTTTCCAGTTTCAGATGGACACATCATAAATGACTCTGCTACCCAGCCCTGTACTTCCCAACCTCGCCCCTTCCCCCAGCTCTTCACCACAGTAAGTCAGGCCATGGAGGGGCTGGCTGCCCCGGGACTCCCCCTCTGGGGAGAACCAGTCCTACCTGAGCTGGGTAGAGAAGCTAAGTATGTTGCCCCTCGCAGGCAGGAGTTCTCCATCTTCAATGAGACAAACGCAGACCCAGATAATTACATGAGCTGCCACTGGAAGAGCTGCCGTTAATTTTGATGGCAGTAAACAGCCTTGCCAGTGCGTTAACCTAATTTCATGAAAGCACCGGGAGGAAGGTCGCAGGCTGGGCCCTGGATTTTTAATAAAGTCGAGTTTCATTTAAACCATTCAGGAAATTCCTCTCAGTTGCCTCCAGCAAACTGCCACAGGTTGCTACTTTCCTCTGAAATCAACAGTCTTCCCATATGCAAATGCGGATTTTTTGTTTTTCCCTAGAAAATAATTAAAGTCACAGAGCCCAATAAATACTTAAACAGATCGTGGTTTTAATTAAAAAACCTTCTACCAAGGCTGCAGCTGCAGTTCTCCTCCCAAAGAAGTGCACGCTGGTGACACAGGTACAAGCATCAGAATCTGGGCTTAAGTGTCTGAAGCTAGAAAACTTTACAAATAACAACAGTAATAATTCTGATTGCTGCCTATGCCTGTGGTGTGTGTGTGGTGGGTGATGGGGAGGGGGAGAGAAGAGACAGCTGGAGGCAGGGCCAAGGTCCTCCCCACTAGTGGTGGGGGTGAGGGTGTTGCAGGAAACATGCATATAGGGCCATAGACACATCTCATCCTGCCTGTACCCAACTCTGAGAGGTAATAATCAAAAGCTAATTCTAGTTATTGTTGAAAACAAAAAACCAGATAAGAACTCATTTCCTGAATTCTTTCTATGTGCCAAGTGCTAAGAGCATTTTCTGTATTGACCCATCTAGACCTTGCAGCAACCCAGTGAAGTAGGTGGTCTTATTGATACCTCTTTTGCTGAGGCACGGAGAGGTTAAGTAACTTGCCCAAGGTTACACACACATGCACAGCTAGTAAATGGTGGGGCCCAATGCTAGAACCTGTCCTCTTAATCACTCCATAGAGTGTGTGTATAAGGGAGAGATGGTGGACTTGGGAGAGAGGGAGCATGAACTTCCCAGAGGGATGAGCTTTCTGATGAAAAATAAGAGGAAAGCCGCTTCTTGGGGGGGGTGGGGGGGGTGGGGGCTGGTGGGAGGAATATGTATGCAGGGGTGTGTGTGTGTGTGGGTAGGGACACAGTACTGCAGAAGTTCAAAGGTGGGAAGCAGTGAGTTCTCAAGAGCTTCAGGCTGCAGGCCAGCTGTAGGATGGGGATTCTCTCCTGGGTCTTCCTAGCAGCCCATCTGGGCCCTGGCTCTCTTATTCTCAGAAGCCTCACCCACATCCCCAGCAAGTCCTTTAACGCACCCATGTGCCACAGTAAATACACATACATCTCTGTGAGTGATGTTGCAACTGAGTCATTGGCACAATGTTACATGTTCTAAACATTTAATCAGACGTCCATTAATTTCCATTTCGCAGTTTTCTTTTCCCCAAGATTTTCTTTTTCAGATCTCGGACATTTTATAGTTTCCTAACAAAGACCTAAGACTTAGAAATTGTCTTCTAGTGCCAGGTACCCGACTGGGAGAGAGGGCGCTAAGGCCGCTGGAGGGAGGTGGAGAGTGTGTCCAGGAAGGCTCTGTCCCAGGAGCTCTCAGTTCACTGGTTCGTGCCTAGGACTAGTCGCACAATAAGCATTCATTGGGCGCCTAATTGTGCCTCGGGCGCTGGAAATACACTGGGCGCTAAGCCGAGGTGGGGCCAGTGTGCGGCAGGGGAGGGGAGATTGCAGATTCTGAACCTAGGTTGAGGTGGGCGCCGGAAGGAAAGGCTCGGGCCTTGGTTAAGCGTTCCCTACTTCAGGACATCGCGCCGCGGGACTGCAGAACCTGGTCCGCACGATTTATGCGGGCCTCGCCCAGTCACCCCCGCCATTGCTCTGGGTCTCCGCGCCCGTCAGAAGGTGTCCAGCAGGGGGCGGGCGCGACCAGTCCTGGACCTGAGACTTGAGCCCGCCGAGCCCGGGAAACCAGCGTCCCGAGCCTCGGGGTTTCATCCCCCCACCCCCCTCTCGACGATCCGGGTCGCTTGCAATTGAAGGTGGAAGCGCAAGAAGCGGTCTTGGGCCCCAGCTCTCCGCCCCTAGGTCTCTCTGGGGTCAGGATCCGATCTTCGTCCCCAAGCCTTATCCCAGATTGCGACAGATTCCAAATCCCGGGCCTCTGCGCTCGTGGCTTGGAATCTTGTATCCCTTCCCTCCCCCACCTCTACTTTAGCACCCCTGATTAGGCGCCTGTTTCTTTAACGATCAAAGACGTGGGCGGCGGGGGTGGTATCCTCGCTCCGGGCTCTCCGCCCCTCCAGTAACTGTATTATTATGAGCATTATAAACGTTAGACCCGCTGCTGCACGCCTGGCGGCGCCGGGCGAGGTGCGCAGTCTTCCAGCTGAGCTTGGAAGGCGAACCCGGAGTCGCCGCCCCCACCCCCAGCCTCGGCGGACGCTGCCTGGGCGGCTCGGGCTCCAGCCCTGGCAGGGCGGGCACTCTCCGGGGTCGAAAACGGGGGTAAGGGGCGTCCTTCCCCCAGGGCAGGCTCAGGGAACAAAAGCTCTTGCTGGAGCGTGGGCGGGGGGGGGCCCGCGGGAGTCAAAGACCGCGCCCTGGTGGCCGCCGCACCGTTACCCGCCCCTCCAGGCGCTTGGAGCCCTGTGCCCCCGCCGGATCCCCGCGCTTTCTGCTTTCCCGGCAAAAGAACAATGAAAAGGGACTTTTTCTTTCTCTCTCTCTTTTCTTTCTTCCTTTCTCTTTCTCTCTCTCTCTTTTTCTTTCTCTCCCCCCACTCCCCCTTCTTTCTTTTTTTTGCCCGGGGGCCCTGGAAGGTTCCCGGAACGCCGGCGGGGCGGGTCTCTACGGTCCGCGGGAGCTCTGAACGAAGAAGAAGCAGACGAGCCCATTCTCCCGTCTTTCTCCCAGCCTCTATCATTTAGTCCCTTGCCCCTTCAAGTGGTTGCCCGCCCGCCTCCCTGCCGGAGGCAAAAAGAACTGGAAAAGAGGTGAAAACCGTGGAAGGTCGACCAGCCGAGAGCTCCCACGCGGGCGCCTCCACGCCCAGGCCCCGCTCCTCCCGCACTGGAAGGCCCCGAGCCAGGGCTCGCCACCCCCGACCCGACCCTCCGTCCTCTCGCAGCTGGGTCTCGGCCTGCTGGGACCCCTCTTCTCGCGCCAAGGCTCCTGGAACCGCCCCCCTCACCACTCCCAGGACACCCCCCTCGCTGGGCAGACAAAGAAGTCCGTGACTGGTCCGCCCGCCCGAGCCAGTGCCCGACCCAGCCAGGCCCAGACCGCAGGGACTCCCTCCCGGGCTGGGGACCCACTCCCCGCTGTCCCACAGCGGGGTCTCGGGCGAGGGCGGGATACCGAGCTCTCACTTCTCCGCGCTGCTCGAGGACCGCACCGCCAACAGGGTGCCCCCGCCCACTTCCCCTCCGTAGGCTGTGGGGATCCCAGACCCAAGCAGGCAGAGTGAAGTTCTGGGTTCTGAGCTCTAGGCTGAGTGAGATGCGTAGATAGCAGATGCTGGGCCGCCTGCAGCAAAGGCAGGAGTGGGAGCCAGCGAGCGACGCCGAAGGTGCGTGCGCCAGTCTGCTCATATTTAATTCACAAAGGAGCCTCCAAACCCCAGGCCGGGTGGTCTCTTTCAATGCAGCGCTCCTCGCCCGCCTTTCTCCTCCTCCTCCTTCCCAGCTCATTAAAATGCTCAACACTCAAATCAGGGTATTGATCTCCGCAAAGGCCCCAAACCCGCGCAATCGACCCGTTGCGTGAGAACCCCACCGCCCGGGATGAGGGCTGGAGGGCCACGCGCGCCCACGAGAGCCCCGGGTCTGCGATGAGCAAGACGAAAGAGTTTGGGGGTAGGGGGGTGCTGCGTGTCTCCCGGAGCCTGTCCGGCTCTCCTGCTTCTGGTCAACAGCTCGGTCTCCAGCGCTGCGGTGGGAAGCGCAGCAAGGGGGAAATCGGGTTTTAGCCAAGTGTCTCGGCATCCCTAAGTCTCCGCCTGCTTGTAGCTAAAACAAAAGTCGGGGTTTCGCCAGAAACAGGGAGCGAGAGTCGGGAACAGCGAGTCTGCGAGTCAGCTGAGGACGGCTGTTATGTGAGGGTGTGAGACGGCGGGCGGTGGAGGGCCACTGCGGCTTTGGGAGATGGTGTGCAGGGGCGACGGAGTGTTTGCTTGAGGCTGTGAAAATGGGGTGGGGGCGACACTGGGGCCTGAAGTCCCCAGGCCGCGGTACTCCAAGAAGACGCAGCCCTTTCCTAACCATCCGGGTCTGGGCCACAGTCCGCTGCATCCCCATTAGCCTAGAGCGGGCAAGACGAGAGGGTGAGGCGCTCGGGTGAGCTGGTGCGCGCTTCCTGGGAGCGGAGACTGCCAAGGCGCGTCCCACCCCTTGGTGAGCACAGGTCAGCGCGTTGGCCCGTGGGCCCTTCAAGTACTGGTTTAGTCACAAAAGACAAGATGTGGAGTCGGGCTCAAGGGGCTGGGCAGGGGGCGGGGACCGGGCTGCGGAGGGGGGCGTCGCGTCCCCGCGCGTCCTGCGGGGCTGGGTGTTCTTGTCTCCGGGTTGGGCTGGCGGGGGGCGGAGGAAACGGGGCTAGTATCTACCCAGATACAGGCAAAAATGGCAGGGAGGGTGAGGTGCTCTGCTAACACTATCAATTATGCATCGTGTTGAATGTGGCTTCGGGGAGGACGCGTCTAGCAGGGGGGTGCGCGAGGGAAGGGTCTGCGCTCGCAGGGCTGCGCACAGCTCAGCGGGTCCCGCTCCAGGTCGGTCTGCGCCATTGCCTGCATTTGCAAAAAGAGTTTAAAGGCAAAGACACGCCCCCCCGCCCCCTCCCCACCGCTGCGCTCCTTTCCTTCCCCCAAATTCCTCAAAGATGGTTTGCTCACGTGTTGCAAGGCGTAAAAGCCGCTCGCATGCAATTAGCAGTGAAGCTCACGGGCGCTAGCGGGACGGGCGCGCGAGAGTGAGTGCGCGTGAATGTGTGTGCATGCCGGGAAAGGAGAATGGTGAGTGTCTCGGATGGAGTGCCTGTGATAACGAGTGCGAGGGTAGCGAGAACTCAGCAAATTGACGCGATTGTTACATTATGATGGATAGTTCTAACGTGTGAAGGTCGACTGTGTGGAGGGTGTGAGCCTCTGTGTGTCTGTGCAAATGTGTTTTGAACGTGGGGGACCGATGTGCTGAGAAATAGTGACAATGTCAGCAGAAGTGAAAATACCGGGGGATGTGGATTATGAGGGTGCGGTGGGTGGGAAGAGCCGAGCCGAGGGCGGTGGGACCCCCTTGTGACCGATGTGTCTAGGCTTCAGGGAAGGTCTCTACGGCTTTAACAAATGTAGACGCTGCAGGAGGTGGGAGAGGCCGTGCGCGTGCCCGCCGGGAGCGCGCGCGGACTCTCTCCAACCTGCAGCCAGCGAGCGGTAGGGGAAGCAGACGCTTAATAAAAAGCTTCCAGTGGAACCTTCCGGCCAGAAGAGTCCCCACACTCACTCGTCCATTTCTCTGCACTTCCCCGGTCTCCCTCGACAGCCGCAGCAACAGATGCGGGCAGCACCCTAGTCCCTGCTCTGCGACACCGCGTCTGGAGAAGGAATTCTAGCCCGAGGGCAGCTCGCCGGGAGTCAGCGAGCAGAGGGTAAGCCTCGGGGACCGCCCCACAACCTTGACCTAGGTGGGGGGGTTGGGGGGTGGGTTCCACCTAAAGCTCCAGACCCCGCGCGCGCGCTGTCTGGGCGGGACAGGGGAGGGAGTCTCCCACGGGGAGAAGGTGGGGTGGGATACCAGAGTTCCCAAGGATGGAATATGGGGGGAGGTGCTGCCCCCCCACGCCAGGCGGAGGGGCGAGGAGTCTGTATAAGTGCGTTTCTGAGTCTGGGCATAAAGAAGGTTTTATGGGGACCCTCGAGCATCGTAGAGCGGGGGGAAAGGCGCGGTATCTTGAACCTTCCCGGGCTTCACTAAGTAGCGGCAGCTGGGTGGACAATCCGGCAGATACCTTCTGCTCCGCTAGGCGCCGCCTGGGTCCCCTGGGACCCAAAGGGGAAGCTCCAGGGACCGTTCCCCCAAAGCTCCGGGCCCGGGCCTCGGGGCAGGACCGCCCCCCGCATTCAAAAGGTTCACGGAGCGGCCCTGGTTCTCTCCTTGCGGGAGCTGCATACGGGAACAGGCGGCTGCGGTTGCGGCCGCGGCGGGAGGCAGTCCTGCGAATCTGCTCCCCGGAGTCCCACGCCCTTCACCACCCACCGCTAGTTCTTGGCGTCGCTGATCACCTGGGTTAGGGAAGCCGAGGATCCAGTCCCCGTGAAGTATTGTGTGCACAAGCGAGTGCGCGCCTGAGTTCCTGTGTGTGGGTCTTTCGTGTGAGGAATCGTGTCCTTGTGTCTGTCAGTTCTCACAATGGACAGAAAAGCGCTTTGCACCGTGGTGGAAAACGCTGTTCAAATACGGGGTTCAGTGGAAAGATCAACGAGGTCTCTGGCGTATATCCTGTCAGTGTCTGGGTGTTTGTGTTTTGCGGATCCCGATAGCGCATGGGGCGTTTAAGCCCCTGCAGAAGTTGGCTGTTTGTGGCGATGCCGGAATCTGCGTGTGTATTGTGTGCGTCTATATGGGCGTGTGTGCAAGTGCTGTGCGTGGGACAAAGGGTTGGAGAAAGGACAGCCAGTCACGGACAAAAATACCCTTTCTGTATCTCCCTTTCACGGAGCTGAACCGAGGCTTCCAGAGAGGGTCAGTGCGGAGCCGGAGGCAGAGGAGCGAGCTTACGAGCCTGTGGAAGGGTCAGCATTTGGTAGTATAGGGTGAGGAGGTCGGCAGAGAAATAAGAGCGAGATACTAGGCCATTGGAAAAAGAAGTCAGGACCCTGAGAAGAGAGCATCTATTGAATCCCGAGACTTTATTGCGCTCCATCCGTGCCCAAGAGGGGCTCCTCGGCATAGAAAAGGTGCTGGAGCCCCAGAGCCTTTGCTAAACAGTTTTGCGGAGGCGAAGCTTGATAGGGGAGGGAAGCAGGGAAGTCCACAAAACATCTTCTTTCCCCCTTATCCCTGCTTCCATCTGCAGGAGCCTCGATGGCGCCCTTGCGGGCCCTGTGGCTGGCCTGGGCTGTGCTGGAAGTGGTCCGAGCGTGCCCGGAGCAGTGCGCCTGCGTGGACAAGTACTCGCACCAGTTCGCCGACTGCGCCTACAAGGAGCTGCGCGAGGTGCCAGAGGGGCTGCCGGCCAATGTGACCACGCTTAGTCTTTCAGCCAACAAGATCACCGTGCTGCGGCGCGGGGCCTTCGCCGACGTCACGCAGGTCACTTCGCTGTGGCTGGCGCACAACGAGGTGCGCACCGTGGAGCCAGGCGCTCTAGCCGTGCTCAGCCAGCTCAAGAACCTCGACCTGAGCCATAACCTCATATCCAGCTTTCCGTGGAGCGATCTGCGCAATCTGAGTGCGCTGCAGCTGCTCAAAATGAACCACAACCTCCTAGGCTCGCTGCCCCGCGATGCGCTCGGCGCGCTTCCTGATCTGCGCTCTCTACGCATCAACAATAACCGGCTGCGTACGCTGGAGCCCGGCACCTTCGACGAGCTGAGCGCTCTGTCTCACCTGCAGCTCTATCACAACCCCTTCCACTGTGGCTGTGGCCTTGTGTGGCTGCAGGCCTGGGCTTCGAGCACCCGGGTCTCGCTGCCCGAGCCGGATTCCATTGCATGCGCCTCGCCTCCTGCGCTTCAGGGGGTGCCGGTGCACCGCCTGCCCCCGCTGCCCTGTGCACCGCCCAGTGTGCATCTTAGTACAGAGCCGCCGCTCGAGACTCCTGGCACCCCCCTGCGCGCCGGACTGGCGCTCTTGTTGCACTGCGCTGCGGAAGGCCACCCCACGCCCCTCCTGCAATGGCAACTTCAGATCCCGGGTGGCACCGTTGTCTTACAGCCGCCGGTCCTGGGCGGGGAGGACGATGGGGTTGGGGCGGAGAACGGGGAGGGGGAAGGAGATGGGGACGGGCCGACGCAGACCAAGGCCCCAACCCCGACTCCGGCACCAGCTTGGCCCGCACCCCCAGCCACGCCGCGCTTCCTGGCCCTCGCAAACGGCTCCCTGCTGGTGCCGGTCCTGACTGCTAAGGAGGCGGGGGTCTACACATGCAGTGCACACAATGAGTTGGGCGCCAACTCGACGACGATACGCGTGGCTGTGGCGGCAGCCGGGTCTCCAAAGCACGCACCAGGCGCCGGGGGAGAACCCGGGGGGCAGGCCCCGGCCTCTGAGCACAAGCCCTCAGCCAAGGGCCGGGGCAACAGCGTCCTGCCCTCCAAGCCTGAAAGCAAAACTAAAGGCCAAGGCCTAGGCCGGGTCAGCGTCTTGGGGGAGACGGAGGAGGGGCCGCAGGAGGAGGTGGGCGAGGGAGAGGAGGCTGAAGATCATATCCCTGCGGATCCCGTGGAGGAGCGACGCTGCAGTGGCGGGGACCCCGCGCGGTACGTGTCCAACCACGCGTTCAACCAGAGCGCGGAGCTCAAGCCGCACATATTCGAGCTGGGCGTTATCGCGCTGGATGTGGCGGAGCGCGAGGCACGCGTGCAGCTGACGCCGCTGGCGGCGCGCTGGAGCCCTGGGCCAGGCGAGGTGGAGGGAACCGAGCGGCATGGACCGCGGCCCCTGCGCCTGCTCTATCTGTGCCCGGCGGGGGGCGGCCCCGCCGTGCAGTGGTCGCGTGTGGAGGAGGGCGTCAACGCATACTGGTTCCGCGGCCTGCGGCCTGGCACCAACTACTCCGTGTGCCTGGCGCTGGCGGGCGAGGCGTGCCACGTACAGGTGGTGTTCGCCACGAAGAAGGAGCTGCCCTCGCTGCTGGTCATCGTGGCAGTGAGCGTGTTCCTCCTGGTTCTGGCCACCGTGCCCCTGCTGGGCGCCGCCTGCTGCCATCTGCTGGCCAAACACCCAGGCAAGCCCTATCGTCTTATCCTGCGACCCCAAGCCCCGGATCCCATGGAAAAACGCATTGCTGCTGACTTCGACCCGCGTGCCTCCTACCTCGAGTCCGAGAAAAGCTACCCAGCAGGCCGCGAGGTGGGCGGCGAGGAGCCAGAAGAGACCCCCGGGGAGGACCTGGATGAGGACGCGGAGCAGGGGGACCCCGGCGGGGATCTTCAGAGAGAAGAGAGCTTGGCGGCCTGCTCGCTGGTGGAGTCCCAGTCCAAGGCCAACCAAGAGGAGTTCGAGGCGGGCTCTGAGTACAGCGATCGGCTGCCCCTGGGCGCCGAGGCGGTTAACATCGCCCAGGAGATTAATGGCAACTACAGGCAGACGGCAGGCTGAGACCCCGGCTAGTCCGGCCGCCCAGCCTTGGGCTGGCAGGACTTATCCCAACCCCTACCCTAGTACACTCTCTCTGCGCCCTTACCGTTTCCCAGTCTTGACTACTAGGGACTTTTAGTGGGGAGAGGCTGATTTCACCAGTCCTCCAACACCCATGGCCACCATTCTCCTGGCGAGCTACTCCCCCCGCCCCCCCCCCAAGCACAGTTCCCCGCTCTTCCCTCCCCACGAAAGACATAACCTTCAGACGTGGGGAGAAATCCACACCCATCCATTCCTATCTCGAAGGTTATCTGCTGAAACAATCAGCGGGTTGGCTGACTCTCCGACCCGCAGCCCGTCCCTGTCCGCCCCCCACAGTGGGCTCTGGAGCCAAAGGAAAACTGGAGGAGACGTTTAAATATCTGGTGACAAAGCCTTGGTTCCGGAGCCAGCCTGGGATCTCCAGCAGATGTCCCTAGCCCGGGGCGCCACCGCGTCTCGCCCCTACTCCCTCCACCCTTTCTGGGGCGCATGTCCCAGAAGCCGGGATCCGGTGACATCAGGAGAAACCATTTTCCCTCCGACCCCTAGATTTTAAGTTTCAAAGCACTTCCTCCAGACTGGTAACCAAACCCTTCCGTCCAGGACGGCTCCCCAGCCCCACCCCTCTTCTGCGCAGCTTGAGCCGAGCCGAGTGCCTGGGGCGCCTTTCCGCTCGGCACTTTGATTTTCATATTTTCGTTGTTTTCAAAGACAGCGACACTCCCGGGTCTGGTGCTAAAGTTCCCTTCCCAGCCTCTGGGAAAACTGAGTGTGTGTCTCGAGGGAGAGAATCCGTTTTCTCTCATCCCTCTCTCAATTTAGAGCTCCACGAGATCGTGCGTCCGTTTTCCGCAGAGGGTGCAGGTTTGGTCCCGGGCCAATTTCGTTGTCTGCGGGTGGGGGTTTCCAGAGGTCGGCGAACCTGACGGCGCCTGCTTCCGCGGCTCCAAAGGGCCCTGACTCCAGCCCGAGAAGGGCAGGGATGTAGGGAGTCAACTATGGCCCCACTGGTCTCGGTCCCTCGTGAGGGCCTGCGCCCTGGTTCGCACAAAGCCCGCGCATGACTGTACAGCGGGATACGGATGGAGAAAAGCCGCTCCGTCCTCGCGTGTTCCTGTCCCGCCCTTCTTTCCGGGACAATAGCATTTGCCCGGCGTGTAGTCCTAGACGCGTGTGCTCTATAGAAAAGTCTGTGTCCTGTAAAGTGTGACCGTGTAGTGTAGCGTGGGGGGCGGGCGGGCTGGCAGGTGGGCGGGGAGGGAGGGAGAGGGTGGGCGTGGCGCGGCGACTCCGGGCAGGAGTCCTTTTTCTGCAATGGAAGGAAAGTGTCGGGGTTGGGTGGGGGTTTCCGGCCGCTGCATCACCCTCTCCGCTAAGCGCAGCACAAGTGCGGCCCGGGAAGGAGTAGCCCCTTCTGAGCGCGCGCCCTTTTCTAAACATGTCAGTCTGTAAACAGTCAATAAAACAATCGATTTGAACGGGGCTCGGTGACTCTGTCCGGGGTGGGTGGGGGGCGGCAGAGGGAGGAGGCCTGGGGGATTAAAGGGGAAACCGCAGAGGGAAGTAGCCCCTAGGCCCCTCCGGTGTGAATCCTTTGTGTGATTTCCTTCTTATTTGACAATGCTGTGAGTTTGCCGGGTGTTTGCAACCCAGGGTGCCTCCAACTGGTGGAGGGGTGAAGCCACAACGGACGGGGGGAGGCTGGAAACGAAAGGGTAGGGCTGGCAGAGAG